>BQNB010000915.1:44240-92780 GCA_026074375.1 Tanacetum coccineum | reverse complement strand
GTGTTGTTACAGGAATAGGTACCCATGAATTCCCATTCTCTATGACCTCCCATAGAGCATAATCTTGGATCTAAAAATACTATTTGATTATAATCTCCCACATCTTATACTCCCTGAGTTTGAGCATGGGAAGCTTAGCCAAAGCATTATTCTGTGTATTCTCTTAACTCTATTTCTTCTAGATCAAAGTTTCTCAAAGCACAGGCTCTGATACCACTTGTGGAAACCTAAAACACGTGATAGGTTCTTTGATCGTTTAAGCTCCTGTTTGTTTAGAACATGATCTAGGATGAATTGATAACAAAGGCAGAATATTCAAACTTTGAATCATTGTTATTAATACAAGGTTTTTCATCATCATCACCTAAGATACATGACTACTACAAGCCCCAATCTTACCTGATCAATGGTAAGACAGTTACATCAACAAACTGTAACAGGAATCATAAGATTCTTAAGGCTACACCACCATGCTAGCATCTATCTCTTGTGGGACGTGTAAACCCACACACACAACACGTTTTACACCTTTGGTGCACACACACAATTTAGCACCCATAAAACCTATGTCTATGATCTCTTTATATATGGAGAGATCATGACTTACAAAGGAAACATAATACAATTAGGAAACTATTAAATAGTATTAATCAACATTAATTCTTTCCTATCCACAATTAATAGCATTAATAACTTGTCTTTATCCTTTTAAGCAAGTCATCAATGTTGTTCGTGTTTCCTTCTTTAAGGAGATCTTCTAAAATCTTACATCTTTTAAAGAATTCCTCCTTTGTCTTTTAAGTCCTTCTTGTTTCATTCTTGTTTTGTCTTATCAACTCAAATATAATTCCCAACAAGGTTTGAGCTTGTTCCGTTATGTTGACTTGAATGTGAAAATGTGATCTTGAACACCTTGAGATCATCAACCAAGCATAATCTCGTTTCGCCATCTTGTAAACTTTGCCATCTTGTGAACTTGTGACTTCTGGACCGACATGCTCATACCTTTCTTGATATGTAAACTTGAAAAGCTTTAATAATGCATCTTTCTTGAGGTTCTTTAACTTTAACACTTCGTCACTTCGAGAAAGACGTTCGATATCAGAGTGACAAAAACTTCTTTGAAATTCTTTGACTTTAATACTTCGTCACTTCAAGAAAGACGTACGGTATCAGAGTAGCGGAAGTCTTGAAACATGTACTTGAGCTTTCATGATGTCTTTATGTTTGTCGGTCGGGTATGAGCATGTGGCTATAAATCTTGTGAGTCAGCTGGAATCAGGTACCTTCACCTCCATCTTTAAGTATCCTGCATTAAAACAGTTAGCAATAAAGCGGGGGGACGAATATGGCTTTGTCATTCGCCCGTGTTTGGTTGGAGTAACCTTCGAATCCGTGAGGATCGACCTGTGATCAGGTAGATTCAATTTAAGAAGAATCTCCTTGACAGGATTTCCAGCTGAAGTATAGAATCTTTCTAACACATTTGTATTAGATTCATCAAACTCAGCATGTTCTCATTATCGGAACGTCTCAAAGCAGACAGCACGATAAGTAAACCAATGAGTCACTATCTCACCCGATTGATTATAGAAAATTGATGTGAAAATCAATATCTGTGTATCACTACACTTGCAAGAATTGTTTTTAGTGACACGACCTGAAGAGTGTAATCATTTTCAAAAATCATTAACAACCGTTGCATCCATTTCCCTGAACATAAGTTTGATTTCTTATATAATTGCTCCATCGTTTCTTTTCCAGTTGTCCCAAGTATGATTCATAAAGAATCCCACCAAGTTACCTACCATGAGCTTTGATTGTATGTGGCGCAAGCAGGATTTCCATCCTTCCATTGATTAAAAACCTAAGTATCACTCAGATGATCTGAGCAAAATCACAAAGGATCTTGCGTAGGACTCTGAATGAATACTTGATATTCACATTGGTGTTGCGAGAACGAGGCTAAATTATGACAATGTTCTAATGATGATTAATGATGATCTCGTTTGGCTCTAGACTTAATAGTGCACTTTAAATTTTTTAGTGATCAGAGGCGGAGCTAATTGCCACCCTTTCAATATCAACTACTCGTAGTGAGAAGTCAATAGAAATGAGTGTATCTCGTCCGAGAAGTTTTGAAACAAAGTCCCTTTCTGACTTTGAGTGGCTGGAGAGGGTTTGGCATAGCGTCACTGGGTCCATGACTGTCCTTCAATGTCATACAACACCTAAGTGTTTCTGAACAGCATATGTGTTACCCAAGTTTCGCCTAGTGAAAGGATAGCTTTCTTTATTTCACCTTATCCTTACATTTCTTTTTCATTCTTCAAACCCCTTCAATGCTTATCTAGACTTCATAACTAACACCCAAACTTGTTGGGATTTTGTATCCAGTGATAGCTCCATCTCAGTCGGCATTATTCCGCGATTCTCCACTTTTTTCTCCTTTTAACTCATACCTAAGGACTTCTACACTAACTAGTGGATTATCCTTGGGTACATCTCTCCGGTTCTGGCTGAATCAGGGGATTTGAAATACCTATAGCTAACAACCCTTATAACTCTCCATAAATTAAGTACATGGTCTGTCTTTTAGGGTATTTCCATCACCATTACAAACGAAAATCATTAAAAAATTCATTCAAAGTGTTTGATATAAATATAAATAGTTTACAACTTTTGATGTTTTTAATCATCACTAAACAGCTCCCCCTTAACATGTGCATCGTAATCGTAGTACATGCTAAGTGTGGAGTGCATCGAGTCCACTTTAATTGATTACTTCTGTCAATAACATTAAGTCCAGGTTTAATCACATTTCTCTCACCCTTAATCCAAAATGTAATCCCGTGATATTTGGAATCCATTAATTAATCATTCGGGAAAAAATGATGTATTCTAGCGATGGAACATATTATTGCTCCCCCTTAAACTTTTTTGAGGGTTTATAAAATGGTGCCTGAGTATCAATTATTTTAAAAGATTTTGAATTTACTAAGAAATGCTGTTGAAAAAATTGTATCTCGAGCCACTCTTATTTATCACAAATATCTACGACTAGTTATTAACAATTACACAATTTTATTAATAATGAAGATTTGACATATAGATGAAAGAAACATATGATAAATCATATGGTCCTTTGAAGAAGCCCCCCAGCGTAGGTCTCCATCGTACTATCTCCCACCAATCGAGTCTTTTCCAAGCTCCTCAAGTAACCTCTTTCTTTCAAGAGGTTTTTCAATCGATCCTTTCTCTGCATAAGCACTCTCAAACGTTGCTTCACACCTTTCATTCCAATTATAAAAGTCTTTTGCTCAAACTTTATGTATAGAACAGATCAGATACTTAGTAACTTGAGCTTGGATGGGCTGGGGGTGGTGGAGTGTTGTGGGTGTTGATGAGTGTAAGGTTATACGTTATGGCTTTAGCGGACGGGCTCGGAGAGACCGAGGGGACAAGACTCGCTTTGATGCAGTGGTAGAAAATCAGACTGCGTTGTACACATTCCGGTGCGCAAGCGGTCGACAGCTAGGAGGCGAGGGGCGGGGGGGGGAGAGTGACGTAGGTGTATTAGAAATTGGAGTATGTCATATATCCAAAGTACACAACTAACTCGCAACCGCAACACCAAAGACAATTAAGTCCCGGATTGTCCTGCATTTTTCTCCTTACATGATATTTATGATTTAAAATTGTAACACCAAAGTCAATTAATCCCGGATGTCATAATTATTCCCTCTAAGTAGTCGAAATGATAACACCTAAGTCAACTAAGTCCCCAAATGTACACATTTCTTCTGGCATTACTGACTAACTGAAGAATCGATCATACTTATCAATACCCTATAGGCACCCTCTTTTTTATAAGATAATTCTACTCCGTTTATAGAAAAGCTTTATGATTGACCGGTTGGGCAAGACACTAATTGAATCAGAAAGAATTCTTCTCACGTTTTAAATAATTATACTCCTAACACTTCCCCATATGGACTCAAATAATGCATACTGGCTAATGACGAGATGTCTCTTCCATCATGTGATAGAAATAGTGTACCCAAAAGATCAACACAACCTTAAATCAAAAGAACTTAACCCTCAAAAACAAAAGAAGCTAACCTTAATAGAAGGCCAAGACACTATCAAGGATACTCTATCCATTCCCCCTTGCTGGTTTTGACACCTCGAATCAGCAAAACCTTATACCATACATATTCGAGATCGTGTTTGAAGAATAATAAGCTTAAATCTATTCCGTGAGAATCAACTTCAAGGCATTTTAAAAACTATAAAGTATTTCCCTAGCATTCCCTAAGTCTTTTACAAACTATGAGGTGTTGGGAATATTGATCATTGTAGTTTTAAGCCTGAATTCACTAAGTCTCAAATTACAAATAAGTACATAAAGTTTTAAACACATGACATCTAAACTTGGTGTTAATAATCCATTACACCCCTCTAAATTATGATCCGTTCATTATTAAAAACTTTATCCGTTTATTCCGTGACTTATTTTGAAAGACCGTTTTAAAAGATTATTTGATGACGCTTTCTCCCCCTCAAATAATGACCCATTTTCTATTTAAAGAGTTGTTGTCATTGTTTGAGTGGTCGATTGTCTATTGAAAAAATATTTTTGTGAATTACAGAAAACACTGATTCATATGAAGACAACCTTTTTTACCACCAAAAATAAGATTTCTCTTATTTTCATACATAAGCGCACTGTGACGTACCACTTATGGAAATAGGAAGAATGGTTGTGATGCAAGTAATCACAAGCCTTGCATGTCCTAAAGTAGACCAGCCTGAGAATCAATTCCCGTTGGAGAGGTCAAGATTCTTTTTGAAAATACTTGCCTTTAAGATAAGACCGGTTGCTATCTGAAATAATAGCAACCATTTGGCATGTTTTTGAAAAACATTTGAAACTTCTGCTCGAACTTCATTTACAGGCTTGTATCATTGTTGAATATATTTCTAAGACCGTAAATTTATTGATTTCATAAGACATGCATTGAAAAATTCTTTTGTATATTTTCTCCATTTTTTTAATTTTGTATTTTGTTTTTGAAAAATTTATATAAAAAGAAAATATTTTTGGTTTTTCTGAGTTATATTATATACATATGATACAAAGGATATTCGAATAGGTACCAACCACTATTCGTCATGTCATCTGCAACTTTTTTAGAGTCTCCGCGTAGAAGACTTCGAATACCCAGCTTGTTGATTTAGAAACTCGAATTCTTTTCTCGCCCAAGCTGCATTAGTGAAGAAGTCCGCCAATTGATACTCCGTATTGACAAAGTAAAGTTCGATCACACCATTTTCAACATGCTCCTTGATGAAGTGAAATCTGATTGTCTATATGCTTGGATCTGGAATGTTTGAACTTGTTGCATCATATGGCAATAGCGCTTTTGTTATCACAGTACATTGGAATTTTATTGAATCCAAAGCCATAGTCGGTAAGTTGTGATCTCATCCAAAGGACTTGAGCACAACAACCGGACAAAGCAATATATTCAGCTTCCATACTGGATATCGAGCGCTTTTCTGCCTTTTAGACGACCAGCTCACAAGTCTATCACCCAAAAATGTATACTGCCAATGTGCTACGCTGTATCTTTGACAATCCAGCATGATCCGCATTTTGCAAATGCTGTTATGTGCAAAGAAAGAATCCTTCGGTATACCAAGCCCCCAAATGTACGTTCCCTTTTAGAATACTATAAGATCTTTTTTAAACCGCATTAAGGTGATTTGTGTAGGCCAAGCCGGATACCGGCACACATGCAAGAGAGAAAATTGTAGGTCAGGTCTACTGGCTGTAAGATAAAGGAGGGTGCCAATCATACCATGATAGTGTGACGGATCTATAGCTTTCCCTTCTTTATCCTCATCCATTTGGACTTCCTCCACACATGGGAGTATCTACTGTCATAGATTCAAAGCCATATTTCTTTAGTGATTCCAAGAGCAATATTTAGATTGGTTTATAAGCTGCTCTGGTACTTTGAGAAACTATAGTCCTATATAAAAATGAGATTTTACCCATTCATCGAACATCTTGAATTTAAACACTTATTTTAGCGAATAATCACAAAGTTCAGGAGTAGATGCAGCAAAGATAATACATCGACATAGATTTGTACCATATAGTGCCTGGACTTCTCTATGGAGGAACAGAGTACTTCCACTAAGCCTTTTGAGAAGTCATTGAATATCAGTAATGAAGACAACATATCATACCACGCGCTAGAGCTTGTTTCAACCCCATAAAATAGCGTTCTAAGCTTTACACTAGTTTAGGTTTGTCTGGCTTCCACTAATCTGTCCGTTTGGCTAACATAAACCTCTTCTATGCAATTGATCATTCAGAAACGCAGTCTTCACATCCATTTGATAGACGACCATGTTCATATGAGTGGAAAATGCTAGAAAAATTCTTATAGCCTCTAATCTTGCAACCAAGCACGGCTCTTCAAATCGATTCCCTCTTCTGACGATAACTACAGCGACCAACCAGCCTTGTTTTTTCAGAATACCTCCTTAACACATCATCTTAACCGTATAGATCCACTAAGAGTGAAGACAAGGCTTATCAAGAGGAGGAACATGTTCCCAAACTTTAAACATTCAAATTCATGAAGTTTCCTACTTGCATACTTCAATCCGAACATGCTTTGATTTATGCGTCATTGGGAGTTCTTAGGTTCACTGAAAGTGAGAAAGGCATCATAGTAGCAGAATAAGGCTTGTTTTATGGAGTTGTAGTCGTGGAACGGTCTATCGAAGCACCGATTATATCTCAAGGGGTGTATCCGTAGTCCATTTGCTTATTGGTTCAGAAACTTGGTGATCGGGAGGCACAATTGTAAATTAAATTCGATGATGAGGATGGATCCAGAAAAAACTTTCTGGAATTGAATACCAAAAGTATGGATCATTACCCATATGTGGCGACATCAATATTAATGAATATTATATTCAACATCAAGAGAAATAATAAGTGTGTTAGAGTTTTTTGTGTTCAATAGAAGTTACATGGTGCTGGTGCATCTGATCAACTGTAGTTAGGAAGGTAAGCCCGTTGATACAACATGTTCATTGCAACACTATCAGGAATAGGAGCAAATGACTTCTAGGTGTTTTTGTAAATCACATAGTGTTAAGGGAGTTAAGTGACGAGCGTCACACATAGGTTGAAACCAAAAAATTCCAGTCAGATCCTCGAAGGTGGTACAAACGGTGTTGAAGAAAGAGGGTTTGGCACGAGTCCTGAACTGATTGTTACAAGCAGTGTTCATTTCATAAGTGCGGGTCCTGAAACTGCTGAGTTCAGCAAGCCATCTCGGTCAGCTCATCAAAGTCAACATGTATGGTTTTCAATTAGTCGTCTAGCTACATTGTGAAATCCAGAATGCCTTTCTTCTGGGTGCATATCTAATGAAAAGTACCAAAGTCCAGCCTCGTTGTAACTTGCCTAGATTCTCGCATCAATCGTTTGGGTAGCAAAGTGCACCAAACACATGTAGATTATGATAAGAAATCAGGATGATAGACGTTAAAAGCTCGTAATGGTGTATTTACCGTGACGACAACGTATCGATGAACGATTTTGTATAACAGCTTGGCAATCGCTTCGCCCATAGAAATAAAGGAGCTTTTGCATAAATATGAACATTGTGCGGGCTGCTTCAATATACGTACGATTTCGTCTTTCAACAACACCGATTTGCTGTTTAGAGAGTGCAACTGATGTTTCATAGAATGTCAACTTCTTTCATTAATTTACGCATGTTCTGATTATCAAACGCAGTTCCTTATCTGTTCTGATGCACGAACGGTTTTTCCTAAGCGTACTTGGTTATCTGTCAAAAAGTTGATAAAAAAAGCGAGCCTTCATCTTTTTAATCGCAAACATTTTACCATTAAATCGAGAGTCGTCGTCGACAGAAAACGAGGATGTAACTTCTTTCATTGCACTCGCGACACATTGGCCCCACATAATCCTTAGCAACAGATAGAGTTTTTCCTTGATTGTGTCCTCAGATTGGGTTTGTAGGTTTCCTTTGAACTTTCGCCTAATCACATGCAGAATATAAGATCTTTTCAAAATGAGCTTAGTGAGACCTCGGACAAGTCCAATTTCCTGCAAGATGATTAATTACACCAAAGTTCAAGTGAGATAGACGACGATTCCATAACCATGACTTGGTTTTAGAAGCCTTTGACAATAGACAAATAGGAGATGATGCCATCATATTCCTAAGTGAGAGTGTATAAAGATTATCCCTCGATCCCGTCAATATATCAACACCTTCTAGATTGCGAATGAAGCATGTGTGTTGACGAAAAGCCACTCGAGATTGGAATCACAGAATTGTCCCACAGAAAATAGATTATGCCCAAGTCCTTCAATGTAATAAAACCCTTAAATAGTAATATTCCCAATCTGATAGTCTCCATAACCATTATCTTTGTAACTTGATCATTTCCGAATTTGACTGTACCCAAGAATTTACTGATGAATGGTGAGCTGAGAGCGTTCTTCGTCAAGTGCCTTCGAGCAACCGTAGTCCAAAATACCAGAGGAACGAATTTAGAGCAACATGCATTCATTAAAGAAGTAGATGGAATATTGGTTTTTGTGGATCCCCAGGATTTACGGGGTTCCTATTTGTTAGCAGACATAGTTTTGCTAACGGACTCAGTATTCTTATTTTTCCTAAGTTTTCTTGAGTATACCAAATTAACCACAGGTTTGGGTGATTCAGATTCTAGAACTATTGGTTTCCTAGAAGGTACTTCATTAGTAGTGGTAATCCTAGTATAAAGGACCCGCAAGCATTTCCTACAATAGTAAAGGTCCGACCGGTAGATCCTCCAAATAATATCCTATCTTAGTAACACTTTTCCTGTTGGTTTCCAAATATCATTCTAATTTACTCTTCTTAGATTTACCTTCTAGGTTTAGCATGAAATTTCACATCATCATAGAAATTGAACACACAAATTTATCAGAAGAATGCCATCAACACTGTTAATACAGACATAATCAGAATTTTTCTTGTTATCTTAGAATTCTGCACAGACTCAATCCATTAAACTATAACAGTACCATTCCCTTTTATTCAAACTATAATTAAACGTACCTAGGGTGACCTTTTACTTTGTATTCTTCGAATTACTACTTTGGTGTTGCTGAATCTATCATTCCCTGGTATTGCCTGAAGGCTATGGTCCGCTAGCACTAGTAGAAAGTCTTACGCCGTAGAAGCAACACAACGCTTGAAGAAACTATGTTGAAGTCGAGTTTTATTTTTTGTGTTTCTGAGGTGTGAGTGATTCAGGCTACCTAACTTTCTTATCTTTTTCCTCGGTGTGACCTCAACTTAATTGAGGACCAAAATAGTTGATGCAAGGGCAAGATCAACTTATGTATGAAACAAATTCCTGAATGACTTTGTATAACCTAAAACAGACATCTAAAAGAGAATCTTGAGGAAAATAGCTGTTACAAGTTCACAAAATCCCTAAGGACCAAAGCTTCTTCCTGAGTTGTTACTATAGAGGAGTGAGCCAGTCCTTTTATTCAACAATTTGCGTGATTGGTTCCATATTATCCTTAGACACATTTGGCTCAACAAGTGGGTCTCAAAAGCCCGCCTTTTCTACAGCTTTTTCCTTTAAGTTTCCTTAACTATTTTTTAGGGCTGCTATACCAAACCTTGTTCTTGAAGTTTGTGCATTTTAAAATCAAAAATTTCCCCAGACTTTAAATTGACTTGTTGATTAACGCCTCACAGTTGTTCTTTTGATTGAACACCTTTTGTTTAATCGAGTTCTTAAGTTTGCGTATAAAGTCTGTCTCAAATGCTCATATCTCAGCACAAGTTTTGTCACTCTATGTTCCAATTCAATGTTAAGAGTCTCAATTTCATCCATGTCCATTTTGACTTTACTATCATCTACATTTCCTTTTAAGGACTTAATTTGCTCTTTCAACTTGACAATGACTGTGTCTTTCGCTTGAGACTGAGCTCTCAATTCACTTAATTCAAACAACTGAGTAAAACTTGGGAAAATTTTGATTTAAAAAAACAACGGTTGTTCTCTTGTTTGAAAAAATTTCCTTGATTAGGTTGAGAATCAGCTTGCCTAAGTATTGCAATGTTTTGTTCAGAGTCGTAAAAGCGTATACAAAGTTTATCAAAGTTTCCTTTATCAACAAATCCTATTTGTATTAGAAACTCAGTCTTGTGTTCGAGACACTTTTGACATTCATTCACATTTCCAACGATCATTCACAGACAAATTCACAACCAGTTATTACAATATCATGATCAATTGGCTTGTGCCCAAAGATCGTCATTTTCACACAAAACTTGATTCATTTTAACTTCAAAAGTTTCTGGACTCCAAGCGATGTTTGTTTCGACAACTGTTCCATTTGATAAAAGACTTTTTGGACCATCGGCAAGATATTCTTGCAACCAAGTATTGATTGAAGTTATTGAAGATGTCTTTAATTCTCTATTAAAAACGGAATAATTTCATCTCAAAAACACAGCCTTTTGTATGTGCCAACCCCCACGTGCCCTCATGAAAGCTGTGGCGTGGTTCTTTCTTTGATAACCATATCTAAGCCAGTAAGATAGTGTTTAGCTCTTGCAAGCTAGTATCACACCATAGTTACTTTTGGAAGTTTCTTTTGGAACCTCAACTTTGACCGATTGTGGAAGAATAGAATAGAGTCTAAATCTGGACCGAAGTCGCTTTCCAATGCCAGTTCACTATATAAATCAGATTTGTCGTACAAATCGTTTGTTGTAACGTATTAAGAATAGCATCATTAAAGGGGTTCGTGTTCACTCGATTGTTTTACAACCATGATCTTGTCTTTCAAAACATTTTGTTAAACAACACTCTCACAACGCATTAATGTCCTCATCAAATCAGAATCACAATATAATCCATTTTAAGAATGACATTCCTGCATACAAGTTTTTGGCTTGAACTCCTGAACTTTCTTCAGATAGAAAGGTTTTTTCAAACCGATAGCTTGTTTCATGAATGATCAAAACAAATTTTGGATTCTAGTCGACAAATGAACCATATATAGCGCAGATAGACCTCTTTTTGAAAATGATATTATCAAGTTGCTTGATCTATCTTTTCTAAAGCAATTTCTCTATCAATATTTCTGTTTTCTTCCATTTTTAAATCATTTTTGAAATCAGAAACTGTTTTCATTAAAGAATCATTTTCTTGCACTTGTTTAAAAAAGAGATTTGCTTAAGACGTACAATCTCGGCATACTGTTTTATTTTGTTATCCTGAAAAATTATTTTCAACATTTTGATTTTCTTTCAAATCTTTAACTTCTTCTTTATATCTGTCAAGCTTGGTAGTCAAAGCTTTGTTGGCACTTTTATATTCCAGATTAACATTGGTGCAGTGCATCACTTGGGTATTTAATTGCTCAAACATAGATAATATCAGGACATCTTGTTGAGCAGAAGAGTTATGAATTCTTGTACAGTATTCTGTTTGTGTTTCACTCGGATACTGAGAATAAGGAATGATATTGCTATCACGGTTAATATCAGTTTCTGTCTGACTCACATCATTAGAAACTGTTCAGAGACATCATTATCTGAGCTCACTTTGAACGGATTCAAATCAATAACAGATTATCTGGATGTATACCTCAGTGATGCATCTTAGCCATTCTTGGAAAGATTCGCATGAGACAATCTTGGCTGAGTTGAGTTCATCACAATCAGAGTCATAGGCATCCAGAATCATCGGTTTTGATATACATTGTGGGTAATGACAGTCTGAAGGTTTTGAGTCCAAGAATCCCCTGGATCTTCCAAAATGCTATTTCTTCCCCTCTGTTACAACTTGGACCACTTGCTTGAGCTTGAACACAACACTTTATCATTAAACCATGTTTCATTCCCTTTTTCTCTTGGGCTAGTACACTGCTTGGCAATTTGACCCTCCCCTTTGCATTATAAACAAAATACAGTCCGTTATTCCCTGTAGTTGCTTTCCACTGCTCTAGGTGTGTATTTTCTTGTTGTTCCAGCAGCATAAGTAGTTTGTCTTCCCTGAACAGGTTGCACAGTTACTTTTCCATCATAGATAGTAGCTTGTTGATGAGGGTTTGACGAAGTCCTTAGCTGATTGTTAGTAGTAGGATACCAGGATATGACAACAGCAGTTAAGAACAACATCATGTGATTAATCGCATCAATTGGATCATCCCCTTTCTGGAACACTGGAACAACTAGACCAGAGTCTGGTTGGGAAAATTCAGGTTGTGTAGTTGATAGGACTGTGGTAGCATATTCCAATTGTGGATTGAAGGTTGTAAAGAATAAACGTTATGGTGAACGGTGGAATTGGTAACTACATTGATGATAAGTAGATTGAAAGGGGGTGTTGATTGATTGGCTTATGAATTGCCTGAGGTTCTAATAAGGTGATAACAAACTGTGAGACTGTTATGGTGAAACATAAAGATGAGATAAGACTTTGGGTGGAGATGTGTAGACTGAGATTGATAACTGGCAGAGTTTTATGGTGAGAATGCAACTAAAGCAAAGAGGATCGGAGTGCGTTGCATGCCTCAAACGAACTCCAATTTCATGTCTTTCATGTTGTTTCAGGTAAGCATGAAGTTTGATCATATTGGTAGTTGCAAGTCTTTGACAAATTTTAACATCAGTAACAAATTTGCACCATTCATTACAGAAGAAGTTTAAGAACTTGAGTGAGTAACAAGAAACTGCTCCATGGCATCAGTAGATGTTCATATCAATGAGTAACAGGGTGAACTCAAGTAGTACTCATGTAGCTTCCTCTCATTTCTTTAGGTGGAACTTATCAGAATTCATCAACAACTTGCACCTCTTCTTGTTTTGTTACCGACGTTCCTTCATTAGCATTTAATCTCTCCCAAAGATCTTTGCAACACGATGTTTGACTCACAAAGCATGATGTTTAGTTGGAAGGCCTTGAGAATGATGTTTTATTGCTTTTGATGTCACAAATCATCTTGAATGGCTTTCAGCGGGATCATTCAACCATCTTTAGCCTTGTTACACCATCCATCATGATTGAAGGCCAAACAATGTCCTTTTCCAACAGATCAAGAAATCAATCTTCCATGTGGTCTATTCATCTATAAAGTTCCATTCTGCTTTTACATTAATCATACAAGTGTTTTCAAAGCATCGGTGGTTTGTTGTCTCCTCTAGAAAAGAAAGTGACTTTAGTCAGCAAGAGTCGTCATTTGTAATCAAAAAGATTACAAATTGTATCGATCGATGGTATAAAGAAAATTGTGTTGATAGTGTTTGTTGAGTCTTGAAATGAAATTACATGGGATTTTACAATTCTTGACAAAACCGGGAAAATAAGTGTTTGTTTCACGGGATTTTACAAGTCAAAGAAATAACCGTATAATTTATAATTTGAGTTTATGAGTTTAAATTTGACAATTTTTTTTATATCTTGTTCGGTTAGCACTCCGTTCGTTCCAACTAAACAGAACTCTTCGGTTCACTCGTTCGTTCACTCTTTCGGTTCACCCGTTCGGTGTTTTTTTTTTTCACTCGTTCTTTCAACTAAACTTTCGTTCACTCGTTCGGTTCCAACTACTACGAAACTCAAATTTTCAAAACTCAAAAAGACACATTTTTGAATGTTTTTTCGCAAAAAATTCTTGTACAACTAGTGTGTTACTACCCTATAAACAATAAACAATGAAACTTTAAGGTTTTTAAGCCAAAAAATTTTAGATCAAAATTTGCTCTTTGTAAAGGTTTTGAACCAAATCACAAGACAAACACAAAACTAACCACATCAAAACAGCCACTCCAAGGCGTCTTGATAGCAATATGTAGAAACATATAATTCTTATCGATCAAACCAAGAACAAGATTGAGATAGGTGGGTTGTGAATGTTGAGAGAATGGATGGAAAAATGGAATGAAGTATATTTGAAATGATCTAAATTATGGAACAACCAACCCTCTCCAAGGCTAGGAGAGGGCTTATATACTACATGTTGTGGCCGGCCCATGAGTTCTAATGGGCTTCCCATGGACCTTGGGCCGGGCTAGTTTACTTAATCTAATCATTACGACATACTACGAGCTAAGACTTAATACAACTTGGAAGTGACCGATACTTTTTTGTGTTTTTCCAACATCATTGAGCTAGGCCCAAAAGCAGTTTCTTAGTGTCGTTTAAGGGAAACAAGGGAAATGCTGTTGAAGTCCTCAGCAGGTAGGGGTTTGGATACCAAGCACAAAGTTTAGACCATGTCCTCTAGAAAACAATGTGTGCATCAATGTCATTTAAAAGATTTAACAT
Source organism: Tanacetum coccineum (assembly GCA_026074375.1). Taxonomy (NCBI): domain Eukaryota; kingdom Viridiplantae; phylum Streptophyta; class Magnoliopsida; order Asterales; family Asteraceae; genus Tanacetum; species Tanacetum coccineum. The sequence continues at coordinate 78,380 of BQNB010000915.1, read as the reverse complement.
ATTGGAATGCACAAGGCAGATACCAAGTCAATAATGGCTTGGGTTCCCCTAAAAGAAACTAATTTTCCTACCAATATATACAGGGCAATCCACAGTAAAATTGAGGGATACAGGAGTAATTGACAGTGGATGCCTCTTGGCATATGACATGAAACAGATCCTATCTTACAGATTATGAATAAATTGATGGAGGTTTGGTTGCCTTTGGAGGTAATTCCAAAGAAGGAAATATTACTGGGAAAGGTAAAATAAGGACTGGTAAATTGGATTTTGAAGATGTGTATTTTGTAAAGGAACTAAAGTTTAACCCTCTTAGTGGTCCACAAAATATGACAAGAAGAATAGTGTTCTTTATTACTGATACTGCATGTGTTGTTCTGTCTCCAGACTTTAAGTTAACTGATGAAAATTATGTCTTGCTTAAAGTTCCTAGAAAGGATAACATGTACAGTGTTGATTTAAAGAATGTTGTTCCTCACGGAGGTCTCACTTGTCTCTTTGCAAAAGCCACACCAGATGAATCTAATCTTTGGCATAGGAGGCTTGGACATATAAATTTCAAAACAATGAATAAACTGGTAAGGGGAAACCTTATAAGAGGTTTACCTTCAAAACTTTTTAAAATTAATCAAACCTATGTTTCTTGTTAGAAGGGAAAGCAACACAGAGTTTCTTGTAAGACCAAAACAGTTAGTTTAATTAGCCAACCATTACAAATGTTGCATATGGATTTGTTTGGCCTAACATTTGTAAAGAGTTTAATGAAAAAGATGTACTGCCTAGTTGTCATAGATGATTTTAGTAGGTTTTGTTGGGTTTTCTTTTTAGCCACTAAGGATGAAACTACTGAAATCCTTAAAACATTCATAACAGGCATAGAATATGTAATAAACCTTAAGGTAAAAGTGATTAGATGTGACAATGAGACTGAATTCAAGAATAGGGTCATGAATCAGTTCTGTGAAATGAAGGGTATTAAGAGGGAATTTAGTGTTGCTAGGACTCAATAACAAAATGGAGTAGCAGAAAGAAAAAATAGGACACTAATAGAGGCTGCTAGGACTATGCTAGCTGATTCAAAATTGCTAACATCTTTCTGGGCTGAAGCAGTTAATACTGCTTGTTATGTCCAAAATAAGGTGTTAGTTATCAAGCCTCACAACAAGACCCCTTATGAACTTTTTCTAGGTAGAAAACCTGCCTTAAGCTTCATAAGACCATTTGGGTGTCCTGTTACAATTCTTAATACCATAGATCACCTAGGTAAATTTGATGGAAAGGCCGATGAAGGGTTCTTTGTAGGATACTCTACTAATAGCAAATAATTCAGAGTATTCAATAGTAGAACTAGGATAGTAGAAGAGAACCTGCATGTTCAATTTAGTGAGAATACACCTAATATTATAGGAAGTGGACCAAATTGGCTTTTTAATATTGATGCACTAACAAAGTCAATGAATTATAAGCCACAAAAGAGTTAAAAGGAAGGTTTATGAAATTGCAAAAATGGTCCCTCTGGTTTATAACTAAAAGAATAAAGAAAGGTTTTGGACAATTACAAAAACAGTCCTTGGCTTTTAAAATTGTAAAAGAAATGTCAATTGGTAGTTTCAGTCCCTGGACTCTTTTTAGCTCTTTTTCTTTATAAAATACTTTTGAAAATAACACAACAAGCCCCTATGGTTTTGTAAAAAGGTTATTGGGCTTGGGTTTTGTGTTTGGGCTTGTATTGGGCCCACTGGGTTTGGGTTTTGGGTTTGGGCTTGTATTGGGTGTGTCTGGGCCCAATAAGGTTTAGGCTTATGTTATTGGGCTTTTTGTGTGTACAATGGCTGAGATTGGCTGTAACTGGGCTAGGATTGGGCCTTCAAAGTCTTCACAGTCTTCATAATTATACTATTGGGCTTTCCCGGCCCATCAGATGGGTTAAGATTGCATCCAATAGTATTCTTCAGTATTGACTCTGACTTTGGCATTTTTGGACTTTGGCCTTGATTTTGCACAGTCTTTTCCATTCCATGCTCAGTTTTGTCATTTTGGCTTGGTTTTCTGTCTTTTTGTTGATATCCACTTACATGCACCAATTCAAATGCCACAAAACTAACAATATTTGGCAGTTTGTTTTCCTGTTTTTGGTCATTTTAGCTCGTTTTTAGAGGTTAAAAGATTTGTGTATTTAAGGACTTATCGAATCAACCAAACTAAGGTATTCGTGTGTCCCTCACGCAATGTTATGCAAGTAAAATGTAGGCCCAGTTTTCACAATTTCTGAATTTACACTAACTACAACATAATATTTTGGATGTTCTATTTTTTTCTAACAAGTTTGACTTCTTTATTTTTTAATTCTTATTTATAATTGGGATAATAGAATGAGAAGCGCCCGTTGAGGATATACGGATGTCCTGACGGTAATTTCATTCGTCCTCGATTTTTCACAAGTTCCCAAGCTAAGGCAATTAAACAAGATCATTGTCGATATAAGGTCTATATGTTAATCCCATCATATCTTATGACTGTGAATTTTCAACTCCCTACAATGGATATACGATTGTAATGTGTGTTACTCATTTAATTTAACCATAGGTCAACTTATTTTTTTTTAGTCCATAATCAAGATGTATCTTTTCAAAGCAACAAAACTTATTAAGGACCTGTAACTTGATTTCGAGATTTAATCTTTAGAACTTTTTGCATCACTTTCACTAACTTCATATTCATAAGTTCTTTTAGCTAGGAAATGCGTTGAGTAGTTTGAACCCCTCCCTCGTGGTTAACGGTGTGGATATCACATACCATCGACGTTGGTCTTAGTTTGAAAACCCAACCCCGTTGATAGCGTAGTGGGAAATCAACTTAAACACCTTAGTCCTAATATGGATTAGGATATGGTGTCTTAGTTTGAACCTCTCCTAGTCCTTTTTCCAAGTGAGTATCACGACACACCAAATCTCTAGAAAGTAAAGACGGTCTTAGTTTTAACACCCTACCTCGTTGTTGCGGAGTGGGATATAGACACATCTTTACTTGCTCACATATATCAACGGAATGCTTCAGTCGGCAAAATTTCCATATTCATGCATTTTTGCATTCACATTTCATTCATGCTTTCTTTGCTTTTAGCTTTTAAAATCTAATATAAAATCTCGTTTTTGAAAACTCAAGTTTACAAATTTGAAGCTTTTTACTGAAAACATAGATTGACTTAGTTGAATTAAATTGAGTACGTAGGATTTAGGTGGATTGGACAAATCACGGGTGAGAAAACACATAAGTTACTTTGTATAAGTTTTTAGAAGAATCTTGCTTAGCACATAAACTTATATTTAACTCTATCATTTCTCGTTCTTCACATTATTAAAATTCAAAGCTATAGAATTCGTGATAAGCTTGGCTAAAGGAAATAGCTAGGGCTCAACACGCCCGTTCATGTAAAAAGTTATTCGTATTCTACCCAAAAGAAAAGCTCAAAACTGCGACAAACAACTTATTATATTTTTGAAAATTTTTAATTTTTTCATTTTTTTGGTATTTTGGTGGTAAAAACGGGTTTACGTGGTAACAATGCTGCAGGCAACAATCAAATCGAAGATACCCCCCAAACTAGAACTAAACATCGTCCTCGATGTTTTGAAGGGTACTACATTAATCTAAGGCCGTTTATGAGGTATGCCAAAAGATAAAACGTTAGTCGATAAGATTTAAGGGGATATCGGATTCCCAAATGAAGCTGGGATTCGTGAAACTCTTGATGAATGACATAAATGAGGTCTTCACAATCCGGGCCAATCCTGGACAATAAATAATAAACAACAACATGGTAAACACGGGTAATGGAAAAAAGACCAAGCTATTCTTAAACAATCCAACAAACACTTATTTATATTATAACTATGGATAAGCATGGGGTGCCTCCCACGAAGCGCTTGTTTAGGGTCGCGATGCTTGACCCATCACAAGGATTTATTGATCCTTGGGGAAAGTTTGGAGATCTGGAACTACCAAGTGTGGTACGTTCCCTCCAAAGTAGTGCTTGACGCGATGACCATTCACTTTGAAATTTGGCCCGTTGGCTTGAGAAAGCTCAACAGTGCCGTACGGAAAAAACTCCTAGTGATGGTGAAAGGGCCATTCCATCGGGATTTTAGTTTGGCCCGAGAAAATCTTTAATCATGGAATTAAAGAGGAGGACTCGGATCACAAATGTTGAAAACACGGTTTTGATCTTGGAGTCATGGAGCCTCTTTGTTTTGGCCTTGTAGATCAAAGAGTTCTCATAGGCATGATCACGAAGTTCATTAAGTTCATTGAGTTGAACTTTCCGGTGATCACCCGTAATTACAGGATCGAAGTTTGCTTGCTTTAAGGCCCAGTAGGCTTTGTGCTCAAGCTCGATCGGAAGATGGCATGCCTTTCCATACAAGCTTGTAAGGAGTACCACCGACTGGGTGTTTTGTAAGCTGTGCGAAGGCTCACTTAGTGCATCCATCTAGTTTGTACGACCAGGAGACGGTTATCAACCTAGGTCCTTTCAAGGGTTCTTTTCACGCTAACGATTTTGATTACTTCCAACTTGCCACTTGTTTGGGGTGATAAGCGGGGAGAGACGGTGAGTAACTCCTTATTTTGCATGACCTTTGCAAACTGGTCATTACAAAAATGGGTTCCGCGATCACTTATGATTGCACGGGGAAGCACCAAATCGGCGTAGAGAGATTTAGTAATTTTTAATGTGCAAAACTACCCGGGCATCAATTGGTGGGGAGCGCTTTCGGCTTCAACCCCCCCCCAACATTTTGAAAATAGTCGACTGCCATCGAGAATAAACTGTTCCCTCGTGAAGGACTGGGAACGGGGCCCATAAAGTCGATGCCCCAAATGTCAAAGATTTCACAAAATTTGGATGGAGTTTTGAAGGGCATCTCATCCACGTTGGTGAAGTTTTTCCTTGGGAGTTAGCACGAGGTCACAGTTCTTGACAAACTCGTGGCATCTTTATAGATGGTGGGCAAGAAGTAAAACCGGGTCAAAGATCTTTTTGGGCTCGTGGAGGTTTGCACCTGATGTCCCACGGTGGGTCCATGTGGGCAAGCTGAGGAGAATCTCAGATAGTTCATTGTTGTGTACACATCGCCTGATCCACTTGATCGCACAAAAATTTTTAAAACAAGAAGGGGTGTCTAGAAATAGTGTTTTACATCTTTGAAATAACTTGTTTTTCTGCTGGGTCGAACATGCCCTTCACAATGAATTCTTACCAGCGTGGTAATTTGCAAAGTCGGCAATCACGGGGTTTATAGAATCTCACGAAAGGTCACCATATTTAACGTTCATAGAGGAATAATTTCATTTATCTCTTTAGGATCATTGACGTTTTCATAAGGGTTTTTCCAATCTGGACAGATGATCGGCGCGAGGTTCTCGGCTCCTTTAGTTCTATAAATTTGAAGTCAAAATTCTTGGAGGAGGAGAACCTCCCCCCCCTCCACACCCCCACCCCCCCCCACCCCACCCCCCAACCCCCCCACACCCCCCCCTCCCTCCACCCCACCACACTCCCCCCCCCCCCCCCCCCCCCTATCGGGAGCAATCTCGCCTTGGATTCCTTTTTCGCAAGATGATACTTAGGCGGATTGGTCAGTTTGCACTATGCTTTTGTTAATGATGGGTAAGACCTGAATTTTTCTCGAAAAGCAACACTATGGCAAGTATTCTTTTTCAGTGTAGTATAGTTGTTTGTTCTTCAATCAAGGTCTTACTAGCATAGTGGATAGGCGAAAATGTTTTTCTGACGTTGCCAAAAACTGCACCTATGGCGAAATCGCTTGCATCGCAATATGCTCATTATGCAAGTCCCAGTTGGAGGCAATCAAGATTGGAGCTTCCGGTAGTCTATCTTTCAATGTTTGGGAAAGCTCGAATGCAATCATTCGGAAAGATGATTGGAGTATTCTTCTCTAGAGATGGGTCATTGGTGGGAATTTTTGATGAAATCCTGAATGAACCGCTGGTAAAAACCGGCATGACTCGAGAAAATCCTTATTCCTCTGACGGTGGTGGGATGAGGTAAATTTTGAATGACATCGATTTTGGCTTGTCAACCTCAATACCTTTATTAGACCATTTTTGGCCGAGGACAATGACCTCTTTGGACCATAAATATGGCTCTTCTCACAGTTAGACTTAAGTTGGTGTCCTTCACACTTATGAAGCTTGTGGTCTAACGGGAGAGGCAGTTTTCGGATAGAATTCACAAAGACCGAGAAGTCATCCATAAAGACTTACGTCGTATTCTCAACCATGTCCATGAAAGATTGCTAAAATACAACGTTGAAAGTGCTGGAAGCTCATTGCATAAGCCCGAAAGGCATTGCGAGGTAGGCAAACGTTCCGTATGGCAAGTATAAGTAGTCTTTTCTTGACTCACAGGGGGTCAATGGGGATTTAGATAATAACCGGAGAAACATCGAGGGTAATCAGTTGATTCTTTCCCGATAATCTCTCAAGACATTTGTCCATAACGGTAGAGGGAAGTTGGTCATTTGCGGGTGGCTTCATTTAACTTTACGATAGTCATTGACTCGCAGCCATCCGGGTACAAACGAAGTTGGAAACACTCATTTTCCCTCGTTCATTACCACGGTTATTCCTCCCATTCTTTGGTACACAAGGTACCGGGCATATAACCCAGGGACTGTCGAGATAGGTAAATCAATACTGCTTCTCGAGAAGTTTTTCAACTCCTTTTAATAACATCGTGGATTTTTGGATTACTCTTCTTTGATGTTGGATGCTGGTGCATAGTTCCTCTCTCCAATAAGAATCTTGTGGGTACAAAATCCGGGTTGATAACCTGAATCGTCAGAAAGTTTCCAAGCGAGAGGCTCGCTTGTCGGGACTTCTAGTCACCTTTACGAGAGCGGATTTTTTCCTCAACATCCAACCTCCTTTAGCAATAATGACGGGGCAACTTGTTGTCGACCTCCTAAAAAGCATTTACTCATGATGGGGAGGCGGTTCCTTGAGGTTCAACCTCGGGAGGTTCATGTAACGGAAGGTTCAATGGTTTTAGCTCACGAGTTTGAGCTCTTTCCTACCTCCAGGCTATCATATTGTTTATGATTTGGGTGTGGGGCGTGGTGGTTCACTGTTCAAAATGCTTCTAGAAGCGGATGTCCTATAGATCATAGTTGAAGGATTATACGCTGGACTATCCGGTTCATCTGCTAGACCAAGGAAAGGTCGGCTTCTTCGAGATGCAGGAATCCACTATCCCACAAATGGAGTTGGGTAGGAGAAGAAGTAGCATCAATTGGATCATAATACGGAGTGAAATTTCCACTAGCGATTTTATCTGTAAAACCAGAACTTTCTTGAAGTGTATTCCTACAGCCATATCAATGACGTCAATCTTGTTTTGACGGCATTGTGAGTGTAATTAGCCGAGTACTCGACAGTCTGATCCAAATTGTAATGTGATGGGCCTTCACTTTCCTATTTCTAAAGTGTTAATTCACCCTGTTTACACATCTATCACCACGACTGGTCTTTAAGAAGGCACCTCCCGAGAATTTAAAGAGACTCGGGGTAGTGGCTCAAATCTAAACCACAAAGTCGCTGGAAAAGTGAAAAATACACTAACTTTAACGGAGATGTTTTTGCAATTCCATTGGTTTAGAAAATGTTCGATCCGCAAGTTCGAGTGTCTCATGCAAGTTGGAGTAAGATCAGGAAGTGAAAGCTTTTCCACAGATGAAAATGGCATTCGATTAATGCTAGCACCGAGATCGGTAATGCTAAGCATTCATCCATCCCTGGAAATTCACAAGGAATCAGGAACTTGCCGGGGTCTCCAAGTTTTCTGGGTAACTTGTTCAAGATGACCGCCGAACAATGTTCATTCATCGTAAGTTCGAGCTAGACAGGGGTCATTGGAAGTCGAGCATACTTCAGAAGTTTATCTTTTATTCCCAAGTTAGGGTTCTTAGATAAGTCGAGGCGAATTTGGGCATCAAATCAAGAGCATGTAAAGCTAATCTCTAACTACTCATCTGCTTTGAAGTTTTATAGGATTGTCGATTTGTTCACTTTGCTTGATTACGGTCTTTTCATATCACGCCTCGAAGGATATGGGAAGAGAAACTGAGGTTTAGTGTTTGGTACGGAGCAACAACAGGAGCAACAATGGCTCAAAAAACTGGAGTTGTGATCTGGTTCAGGACCTACCGGAGGTTGGACAGGGTGCGGTACTTTGTGAGCAAGCAAGGGTGCACATTGGTCCTTGTCACCTTGGTATTGGCTTCTCTACTAAAGAAGTAGGAATTGGGGGTCATTGATATGCAACACCGCTTCGGGTTCGTGTTACCCTCTTAAGTCTTTCTATAGGGTAGTAACTGTGTTACCAGGGAGTGTCCCTGACCCTGAAGTAGAAGCGGTATTGGCAGTTACAAACTTAGCCAACATATCAGTCAGATTTGCCATTTGATTATTCAATTTGTTTGTTTCGATTTGCATGCTCTGACCCTGGTTTTGGAGGTTATTTTGCATGTTTCTCATGATGCATCATTAGCTTGCGTAGTTGTCTATATCGTTTTGGTGAAATGTGTGTCTGAGGAACGGGGGGCTTGATAAGCTGGAGTTGATTATACCTGGGTCTCTGAAGTTGATTCTGACTGAAATTGGATTGGTTAAAATTTTCCACCTATGTTTTGGTTGAAATTGCTTCCGGTTTTGGTTTAATGTTATTCCCCGTTTGAAATTGTTAGCATTATTAGCTGAGAGTTCTGACAGGGTGGAAAACCTGGAGGTCTAATTTGATTTGCAACATTTGAGGTCGGAATTGGAGCTTACTTGGTTTGTAATTAGTGCCAGAGGCTTGTGATCACATAATCAGAGAAGTGTTGTCCCGATAAACGGTTGCCATGAGTGGCTGGACAGTTCTGATGAGTAATGGGCACCACCAAAAGTAAACACAAAATTAGCTCAACTGCCTTTGGTCAGGTGCAGGAGCTGGAGCAGAAGCTTGGTTCTTCTTGTCTAAGTGAATGCTCGGACTATATCCTTAAGTTCAGGCACATCCAGATGAAACAGCTTGGGTGGTAGAGTTTTGTACTTACCTTGGCAACACTGCCTTAGCTCGTGTTTGGGAAATGTGGACTTGCTCTCGATGTTTTTAAACATTCGCGAGGCATTTTGTCCAATAAGTTTCCACCTGCTGCGGAGTTCAATGAACTTGTCTTTAATGTTACAAAGCATTATAGAAGGTATCCAAGTTGATGCCACAATTTGCAGTATCAATGGTGTGGGAATGCCCTAGTAGATCATTGAAAACGATCCCAAAGCCTCTTAAAACGTTTCATCGACCTTTGATGAAATATGGTGATCTAATTGCGATGATTCGTCGTTTTAGAGGGATGGGAAAAATTGGTTGGATGAATTTGGATACAAGATCGTCCAATGTTTAGAATAGATCGAGGGGGTATTTTTCTAGCAATATTCGGGCTGCTCCTCCATCAGATAGAGAATGGAAATAAGCTTAAGTTAATCGTAGCAATTGGAACATTGGGGACCCTCATTTGTGGCGGTGATCTTGTTGAAGTAACGGATATGAGCTGCGGGTCTTCTACTGTCATGACCAGAAGAAAACTGTTTGTTCTGGACAAGATTGATTAACCCGTGCCTAGACTCGAAATTGTTTGCCACTAATTTAAGGAATAGATTGCGTCTCGTACCCCTCGGTGGGGTGCTAGGAGCAATTGAGCCATGTTCGAAGGTCTGCCATTTGCACTAGATGGGAGGGTCTTCCTGAAAATGGTTATTCTATACGAAGACGGTTCGATAACAACTGGTGGTTCTTCTGGTGGAGGAGGATGCTGCTCACGGGACTGAGATCGAGTGCGAATGCACAAAATGGAAATAAAAAAGAAGTTACACTAATTTTTTTTTTCGGAATTTTTGGGGATTAAAATATATTCACAAATCTATTAATACGGACAAGAGATAGACAACTTAAGCCAAATAATCGATTTACTACACGGTAGCTCTCAGAATGAAAAAACGCACAGGGTGCGGAGGATTGGAATAGCGCGAAGCTTATTTCTCACCTTTCGGTAGTAGTTCCTAGGAACAACCCTCTTATACCCACTTTATAGTTTGTCAATCAGAATGAGGTGAGCCGTTATATCGTAGTGACACAGAGGCAAGATTTTTAAATCTTTGGTTACTCGGATTGGGAAATCAGTAGTTCACCGGAAACTTATTATGATAATACCTCAGTGGAGAAATATTATATTTTGGTATTTTACCAATTAGTGAATTTTAATTTTTATGGATAATTTTTTTTTTTTTTTTTTTTTTGGTTGTTTTATATGATATGTACTAATAAAAAGAAAAGAAAAATATTTTTGTGTTTTTTAATATGATTTATTAAACAAATTAAGACAAGTTTCAGATAAAAGTCGGTTAACAATCGTAGCCCACAAAATGCCTCCCGGCAAACGGCGCCAAAAATTGGTTCGTGGTGTGGTATAAACTTATATTAGCAACCCTTAATACAGATCCTAAAGCGTATGCCCTTGACCATGGCAAAAGGTAATTTCCACAAAAGGATAAAATACACAAGATTAATCAATGATTAAAAAGATTCCGGAAGAGATATTCCCGGTGTCGTATGTCCCAACGTGGATGCAATTTGAAGGTAATCATGGTTTTGATGAGAAATTGAATGATGGAGAATATTTAGGATATGATGGAATCAATGATATAATTACAACTAAAAATTAATAAATAAAACTAACTTTAATCTACGGGAAACAGATATAGGAAATGGGGATCTTAAAAACTACGGGAAACAAAATTAGTTATAGGGAAATCCTAAAATTAAATCTATACTAAAATACGGGGGACAGAATCAGGTATCGGGAAACCTAAATACTAAAAATTAAGAAAATAAATGCTAAATTAAATTAAAAATAAAACTTATATTTCTAATTAATGTTAATTGAAAAAAATTAAAAAAAAAACTAGAACTAAAACGGAGGTCGTTTGAATGTAAAACGAAAAGAAACGGTAAAACGCACCCGGTAAAACGGGTCCTAAGAATGAAATTATAAGATATAATTAGCCTATACTTTTTGTATATTTTTCTAGGGTAAACTAAATGACAAAGAAAATTTTATAAAAAAGAAAAATATTTTTTTATTAATTTTCTGATTTTTTATGAATTTTTAAAGATTAATTACTAATTAAAACTAAGAAAATAGAAAAAGACAAAAAATAAAAGTTATAAAAATTCTGAAAAAATAAAATTAAATAAAGAAAAAGTTAACAATTCTAAAAATATAAAAATGCCCAAAAGTTACTGAATAAATAAAAAGTAATTAAAAACTAATTATTTTAAACCGATTTTATTAATTAAATTAAATTAAAATTAACAGCAGTTAATTTTAGGGATAACAGTGAATAGGGACAGCAAGACTCTAACGAGGTAACAACATACTAACAAGGGGAACTAACATTGTTAACTATAAAAGAGAAATTTACACTAATGGTCCCTGAGCACTAACCCGATTACAAAAAGGGTCCAAAGTGCTTATTATCAAAAAGCTATAAAAGCAAACTTGTTAAAGGGCTTAAGGGGAACAATTTTCATAATAAGCATGAGTTCTCCAATCTCACTAATTAAGCCGAAATTTAAGCTTTGGTGCTGCAGATGCATATAATTAATGACTTATGGCTTATTTTTCTTGGCTTTTATGGGGCTTAAGGCTACTAAATAAGCTAAAATCTATGGGAAACAGTTAATAAGGCTAAGGGGAGTCCTAAATATAAGCTAAGGAAATCTAATAAGCCCTAAAATAAGCTGGACAAAATCAATAGGACTAATCTAAACAGCTTTTTAAAAAAGAGAACTAGAAATATGGATACTTAAGGCCTAAATAGCTAAACCTAGAAGGGAGAAAAGCTATAAGATTTTTGGGGGACTTAAAGAGCAATTAATAAGCTACAATAAAAAGCTTAAATGATAATCGGGTCTGATGGTAAATAAGCTGGAAAAGGGGGTTTGAGTTCGGATGATCAGCACCAGGGGAGGTTCAAATGAGCTTAAGGGGCTTTTTTAGGCTTTATGCAATAAGCACTTAAGAGCTTTTTACTAAATCCAACCCATTATACAGATTAAAAGGGAGGTCAAATGAGCGTATTTTCAAAGTTTGTGCCATTAGGGTTAAGGAAAAAGTTGCTTGTGTTGATTTTGTTTGGCCTTGGTAATTAAGGGTTCACAAAGAAATTGACATTTAGGTACTTACCTGACTTGGCTTGTCAATTTTGGTTTATGACAGTGCAAGAGGCTATTGAAAGGGGCTAGTTTATGACTAAATAAGCACACTAAAGGTGGCTTAAGCTGTTACACAGATTAAGTGGTTTTAGCACCACTTTTGTGGCTTATAAAAATTTTGATCTAGAAACGCAAAATAAAAAGGTATCCTTTAAAAAACTTATTTTTTTACACTAAAAAGCTTGAACTTGTGAGTAAAATGGCTTAAATGAGCCTACACACTCAGCCAAGAATGGCTGAGTGCCTTTGACCCATGGTGGTGCTCAATTTGACCCATTTTAAGACTAAACCAAACACTCCCTTAATATATAAATTTGGCTTCTTTTTAGCTTTTTAAAAGAAATGAAGGGGTAAAACAAGTTTATAAGCTGAGCTTAACAACTTTTACACGTTTTTTATATAAGTTTAAACAGATTCAAAGTCTTAAATAAGATTTTAAATTCTTGACAATGGCTATATCACAAAAACTCTTAACTTTTATTAGAACTGAAGATATTACAACATAAAACTCTTGAAACAAACTGAGTACAATAATTTTAAAGCAAACTTTAATTAAAATTAAACTAAGAAAGTAAAAACAGGGGTGTGGTGTCTCGGCTTGTTCTCTTCTCTTTTATAGCAGCTCAAAGCCTTCTCTTGGTCTTGGGTTGTGTTTGCTGTGAGAGTACAAAGCTTCCCAAGCAATCCTAGCCTTCCATTGGCCTTACAACATTCTCAGCCATCGATGGGGCCATCTCAGCCATTGGGGTTGTCGGCTTTATGAAGATTGCCAACATGGCACTTTGGGGTGAGTGGGGATAGGGTTAGGGTGAGCTGGTGGTGGTACTTGGGATAGTGGTATTGGCTATAAACCATGGGGGAGGGGGTTTGGGTTTTGCACGGGTTATATCGGGTCATAGTACCAAAGTGGTTGCAGGTTTTAAAAGAAAAAGTATGGGGAAGAGGCAAAAAAAAAAAAACAACCCCCTACTTTTTCATTCTTCTGTTCATTTCATTTTAAGCGAGTTTTAGTTAGTTTTAGTTTTTAAACTAGTTTGGAAAGTGGCACTTTTGGTCCCCGCGTTTTATAACAAAAGAGTTAAAAGGAAGGTTTATGAAATTGCAAAAATGGTCCCTCTAGTTTATAACTAAAAGAATAAAGAAAGGTTTTGGACAATTACAAAAACAGTCCTTGGCTTTTAAAATTGTTAAAACGAAAATGCCTAATTGGTTGTTTCAGTCCCTGGACCTTTTTTAGCTCTTTTTCTTTATAAAATACTTTTGAAAATAACACAACAAGCCCCTATGGTTTTGTAAAAAGGTTATTGGGCTTGGGTTTTGTGTTTGGGCTTGTATTGGGCCCACTGGGTTTGGGTTTTGGGTTTGGGCTTCTGTATTGGGTGGTGTTGGGCCTCCAATTTAGTTTAGGCTTTTGTTATTGGGCTTTTTGTGTGTACAATGGCTGAGATTGGCTGTAACTGGGGCTTGAGCTTGAACCAACAACACTTTATCGTTGAACCATGTGTCATCCCTTTTCCTCTTGGGCTTAGTGCACAACTTGGTGTTCACTTGAAACTGCTCCAACGGCATCTTGTAAATGTTCATATCATTGAGTAACAGAGTGAACCTCAAGTAGTACTCATGTAACGTCTCTCCTTTCTTGTAAGTGAACTTATCAAATTCATCATACAGCTTGCACTCACGTTCTTGTTTGGTTAATGATGTTCCTTGCATCAACAGTTTAATCTTCTCCCAAAGATCTTTTGCCACACGATGTTGACTCACAAGAGCATAGATTTCAGTTGGTAGGCCTTGGAGAATGATGTTTATAGCCTTGATATCGCAATCTGCTTGAATGGCTTCAGCTGGAGTTAGTTCAACATATTCTTTTAACCTTGTTACTCCATCCTCAGTGATTGAAGGCCAAACAAGTGGTCCTTTTTCAACAGATGCAAGTATCATTCTTCCATGTGGTCTATTCATCATATAAAGTTCCATTCTGCTTTTCCATGAATCATACAAGTGTTTTTCAAGCATCGGTGGTTTGTTGTCTCCTCCAGAGAGAAGTGATTTATCAGCAAGAGACGTCATTGTGATATCAAAAGATTACAATTTGATCGATCGGTGGTAGAAAGAAATTGTGTTTGGTTACGTGATTGTTGAGTCTTGAATTAAAACTACACGGGATTTTACGATTCTTGACAAAACCGGGAAGACAAGTGTTTGTTTCACGGGATTTTACAAGTCAAAGAAATAACCGTATAATTTAAAATTGAGTTTGTTAAGTTTAAATTAAATTTGTTTTTCACTGGTTCGGTCCTCTCGTTCGGTCCGCTAGTTCGATCCTCTAGTTCGATCCCCTAGTTCGATCCCCTAGTTCGGTCCTTTCGTTCGGTTCTAACTAGTGAAAAACACTCGTTCGATCTTTACTAGAAAACGCTTGTTCGATTGAGACTGAATAAGCTCGTTCGGTTCAACCTATGCAATAGCTCGTTCGGTCCTCTCGTTCGGTGATCTAGTTCGATTATCTTGTTCGATTGACTAGTTCGATCCCCTTGTTCGATTGACTAGTTCGATCCCCTTGTTCGATCCTCTAGTTCGATTCTAACTATTACGAAACCCAAATTTTCAAAACTCAAAAAAACACGATTTTTAATGGTTTTTAGCAAAAATTCTTGTACAACTAGTATTACTAACCCTATAGGAACAATAAAAATGAAAACTTTAAGGTTTTTAAGCCAAAAATTTTTTATCACTAATTTGCTCTTTGTAAAGGTTTTGAACACAAATCAAACACAAAAATCTAAACACACCACTCCATGGCTCTGATACCAATTGAAGAATACTAGTAATCTTAAGATCAACCAAGAACAATAAGTGAGATGTGGGTTGGATTGTTAGAGAAACTTGGATGGAAATGGATGAATGTATTAATGAAAGTGTGTGGAAAATGGAACAACTAACAATGGAACAACCAACCCTCTCCAAGACTAGGAGAGGGTGTATAAATACTACATAGAGGCCGGCCATGGGCTGGAGTTGGGCCACCCATGGGCCTTGGGCCGGATTAGATTACTAATCTAATCCTTATACTAACTACGAGCTAAGACTTGTTACAACTTTGGAAGTGACCGACACTTTTCGTGTTTCCAACAATAGCAAACCATTTTGAGAAAAAATTATTAATTATTAAAAGAGAAAAAGAAAATAATAGTGTTATACTAACTAGTAGTTAAGTCCATAGATTACTAGTGACCAACTATATAGTAGTCGATCGGAGGTTGATCAAAAAAAAGAAAAAAGCAGAGTGAATAAATAGCCAATGAAGCTATAAATTATGAAGATGAAGGAAGAAGAAGTGAAATTTTGGAGTATCGATTAGCCAATGTGTTGAGAAGTGATACTGGTAGTTAATCAAATAATTAGGGATTAACTTACTTGGTAACTAGGAGTTTGTAGACTTAACTAGCGATTAGTTACAAATAAAAAGTAAATAAAAATCCTTTTGATAAGTTACCTGGTGCTCACGCTATCGTTCGGAGTTGTTGTGATAACTTATACAAGCCTATGGTAACATGGAAGTCACTTTTTGATTTAAAAAGATAAACCTGCTCGAGGGCGAGCATACCCTAAGTGTGGGGGAGTTTGATAACGCTCAGATTTGGTATGTTTTGGGATGCGTTATCTGGGTTTTATACATGATATTCGGCTAAATAATACTGCTTTTACCCCTGTTATTGTGCAAAGTGAGTTTCTTGTGTTGCAGCTAGCCGAAAGACGCGATGTAAAGAAAAGAAGTTAAGAAATGAGAGATGGTTCAATATTTGATTCGAATACCCATCTAGACCAGTAAAACAAGTACTTTTGGTCATATACATGTGGTGTGGATTGACCCGAGGGAGAAAGAGTGTTGATCCCACTTGAATGGATCTTGAATTCCTTAGCTTGTGTAAGGTTTAGTTATACAAGATAAATACTACACAACTATGATAGAAACTTTTTAGAATATATCAAAGATTATGCGGAATCTAATCTTTGATCAATAAGAAGAATATGCAATAGAATAGTAATTCTAATGAATACACAGATTAACAAACAAAGCTTCAATATATTAATACTAATACTCTAACTAGTATTAGGGTTACAAAACCTTGAAGCTAAACGATTCTATGAATGACTTGTTTTGGTACATAGAACTCTATACCCTAGGACCTCCTTTTATACACCAAGGAGTCCTAAATGGGATTAAAATATTTTCCTAAGTTATCATGATCTTCTAAACAAATAACTTATACGTATCTTTTACAAAAATATCTCATACATATCACATAAGCATTCTTTATCTTTTCTCTGAGCAGTCTTTATCTCTTCTCTGTCAGCATAAACTCTTTCAACAATCTTAATCTTTAAGCAGTTGTAACTTTGTACCAACAGTATTAACTCTGAACACCAACAGTAGTAACTTATACACCAGCAGCATTAACTGTGTACAAGCAGTAGTAACTACTTAGAATATTTTCTTCAATCTTCACTAGTAGTACTAACTTTACTCTAGCAGTACTAACTTTACTCTAGCAGTACTAACATATACTAGCAGTACTAAGTTACACTAGCAGTACTAACTTTACTCTAGCTGTATTAATATGAATACTCTAACTTGTATTACGAGATAATGAATGATAAAATTGATTTAGGGTTTGTGATTAGAGAGTATATCAAAGATTGAAATCAATTAAGTGATTGAATGAAACCCTTGATCATTATTTATGGAAGTTACCATTAACAGCATTAACTTGAAGTGGCAACAGTAAGTTATGCCTAACAGCATTAATTTTCATCAGCAGTAGTAACCCAACAGTAGTAAGTTATACCTAGCAGCATTAACTTTCATTAGCAGTAGAAAGTTAGTCTTGACAACATTAACTTATATCAACAGTAGTAAGTTATGCTTGGCAGCATTAACTTACATCAGCAGTAGTAAGTTATGCTTGGCAGCATTAACTTAGCAGCATTAACTTTGAGTTACCAGCATTAACTATAATTTCGTTCCAAAAAGCATTTCCATCATCAATTTTTTATTATCACAAGCTCTCTTTCTGTTTTTATTCTCACAATATCTCTTAATTCTTTTTCTCACCAAATCACTATGTCTGTTTTTACTTTCTCTCAATTCTTTTTGCTCACATTTCTCTCTTTCTGTTTTTACTTAGCTCTCTTTTTGTTTTTCAACTCACCACATCTCTTAATTCTTTTTCTCACTAAATAACTCTGTCTGTTTTTATTTCACACATCTCTCTTTCTATTTTTAAACTCACCATTTCTCTTAATTCTCACAGTATTAATTATACCTAACAGTATTAAGTATAACTAATAGTATTAACTCAGCAGTATTAAGTATAACTAGTAGCACTAATTATACTAAGCAGCAGAAACTTGAAGTTAAGAGCACTAACTCAAATTTCATTCTTAGCAACTTTTCCATTCCAATCTAAGCCTCCTTCCCTTAATCAAGACTTCAGAGATTGAGCATGCCAATACTAGCAATTAGATATTGAAATATACTTACATCAAATGCTTTTGTAAGCAAATCTGCAACATTCTTGTCAGTATGAATCTTGATCATTTAAATTAGCTTCTTTTCATTGGAATCTCCATAATCAAGCAATTGATTTTGAATCCAAAGCACTTGACCACAGCAACTTGAAGCAGCTACAAATTCAGCTTATGTTGTAGAATTAGCAACCATAGTCTGCTTCTTGCACTGCCATGAAATCAATCTACACCCAAGGAATTGACAACCTCCTGTTGTGGACTTCCTATCCAAGCTTGCTCTAGCATAATCTTTTAGATACTAAAGGCCCAATTTAGGTTGACCTTTTAAGTCTCTAAAAATTCTTTTCACAGCATGAAGATGTGTCACTTTTGGGTTGACTTGGTATCTTGCACAGGCACACACTACAAACATAATATCAGGCCTTGAAGAAGTAAGATACATCAATGAACCAATCATTAATCTATATAAATAAACATCTACTTCTTCACCATCTTCATCCTTGAGCAAAGGCTTTTGAGTTTCCATAGATGTGCTTGCTGTTTTGACATCAGTGAAACCAAATTTCTTCAAAATCTTAGTCACATACTTGTCCTGACTGATAAAAATCCCATCTTCCTTCTGCTTTACTTGTAGTCCTAAGAAGAATGTGAGTTCACCCATAGAACTCATCTGAAACTTTTTATGCATCATCTTCTCAAACTCAGTGCATAATGATTTCTTTGTAGATCTAAAAATGATATCATCAACATACACTTGAACTAACAGAATATCACCTTTGTCCTTTCTGATAAACAAAGTCTTGTCAATTTTCCCTCTTTGAAATCTATTGTCTAATAGATATGTTGACAAGGTTTCATACCATGCTTTAGGAGCTTGATACAGTCCATAAAGAGCCTTTTCTACTTTGTATACTCTATCAGGGAAGTTTGGATCTTCAAATCCTGGTGGTTGACAAATATTTACTTCCTTTTCAATCTTACCATAAAGAAAAGCACTCTTGATATCCATCTGGTACACCACAAAGTCTTTAAATGAGGCATAGGCTAAAAATAGCCTAATTGATTCAATTCTTACAACAGGGGCACAAAGAACTTCTTAATAGTCATAACTATCTTCTTGTAAGTACCACTTGTAGCAACAATCTTGACTTTATTCTTTATCATAATTTCCTTTATCCTTTTTATTCTGAAGGACCCTATTAAGTGTCAATGGATATTTTTCCATTGGTAATACTCTTACCAAAGTCCAAACTTCTTGTAACTTAAATTGTAGAAGCTCTTCCTGCATAGCCTCTATCCAGCTTGGATCCTTCAATTCATGAATTACCTTTTTGGGTTCTTCTTTTGATAAAAAGCAAGCAAACAAGCAAATTTTGAAAAGGTCTTTTGGGTTTGTCTTGTAAAAGAAACTAAACAAACCATGTTCTTCCAAATTCTTTGTCATTCTTCTTATTTGTGGTGCTGAATTCAAGTCTCTAATAATTTGTTCTACAGGATGATCTTTATGTATTCTTGTAGTTAGAATATGACTGACAGGTATAAATGTATTCAAATTGTTCATGTCAGCCTCTGCACCAACATCTTCATCATCATCTGAGTAGATAATATCTTCCAATTCAGGCATATCTAGATCAATTGGAAGTTTAATGCTTGTTTTTGCACCAACAACATTAACCTTATTTGTGCTGGCAGCATTAACATTGTTAGTACTGTTTACATTATCTTCCTTCTCTTGATCATTACTTTCATTATCTTTTCTTGGATCTTTATCAACCTTCTTTTCATCATCACTGGAAAGTTTTGATCCATCATTAGAAGGACTCTTTGAACTTTGAAAGAATGGTGGATTATCAGTCCATAATGGTAGCAGAATGTAATCTTTGCCAAGTACTGTCTCCATTCTAGCTTTTCCTGTATCATCAAATACTTTTGTACCTGCATTACCATTAGACTGATTCCCTGCAATAACGGGCTTGTAATTCATTGACTTTGTTAGTGCATCAATATCTAAAAGCTAATTTGGTCCACTTCCTACAATATTAGGTGTATTCTCACTAAACTGGACATGCAGGTTCACTTTAACTATTCTAGTTCTACTGTTGAATACTCTAAATTCTTTATTATTTATTGAGTACCCAACAAAGAATCCTTCATCAGCCTTACCATCAAACTTGCCTAAGTGATCTATGGTATTGAGAATTGTAACAGGACACCCAAATGGTCTCATAAAGTTATAGTGGTCTTTTTATACCAGAAAAGTTCATAAGGGGTCTTGTTATGAGGCTTAGTTACTAATACCCTATTTTGCACATATCAAGCAGTATTAACTGCTTCAGGCCAAAAAGTAGTAGTAGTTTAGAATCAGCTAGCATTATTCTAGCAACCTCAATTAGTGTTCTATTTTTCCTCTCAGCTACTCCATTTTGTTGAGGAGTTCTAGCTACACTAAATTCTCTCTTAATACCTTTTCTCTCACAAAACTAATTCATATCCTTATTCTTAAACTTTTGATCTAATTACCTTAACCTTTTGATCTATTAGATTTTCTACTCTAGTTATAAAGGACTTAAGAATGCCACTAGTCTCATCCTTAGTAGATAGAAAGAAAACCTAATTAAACCTACTGTAATCATCCGTGACCACTAGGCAATACATCTTTTTCATTAAGCTTTTACATGTTGGACCAAACAATCCTAGTGCAACATATGTAAAGTTTGGCTGAATTTTTTGAACTTACTGTTGTGGTCTTACAGAAGCTTATATGTTTATTTCTCTTCTTGACAAGCAAACAGGTTTAATTATTTTCAAAACGTTTTGGAGGATAAATCCTCTTAAAAGGATTTCCCCTTATACTAGTTTATCATATGGTTTTAGATTTATGTGTCAAGCCTCTATGATAAAGATTTAGATTCATCAGATGTGGCTTTTGCAAAAAGACAAGTTAGACTCACCTTTAGGAACCATTATTTTTAATTCAACCACTATACTATTGTCTTTACTAGGAACATTAGTAAAAACATGGTCTTTCAACAGTTAACTATAAACGTTCTGGAGATCATAAACAATACATTCTGTGTCATTAAAGAGAACATTATTTGTTATCACACATTGGTAGACAAGTTTGTTGGTTGGTGTGGTATTGTGGGGTTGGGGTGGGGTGTGGTAGTTTGTATGTGGAGTATGGTTCGTGTGAAGGGGTTGGCTTGTAGGTGGTAGGGTGGGGGGTGTGGCGGGGTGGGGGGGTCTAGGGTAGGGGAAGCGTGGGTGGCAGGGTAAGGGAAAGGTTTGGGTTGGGGGGGGAGGGGGGGCGAATAGTATTTTATTGTCATTTATTTTTTATTTTTAATAATTTTTTTTTTTTTACTTTAAATTAGACTCTTAATGCTTTACATAATACACATCTTTAAAATCTAAAATTAACAGTTTTAATTATAACTATGCTTCGTGATTTTCCCTCCTTTGATTTCCTCTTATGGAAACATATCCCTTATCAATTTTCTTCAAAGGTAGTATGATAGGACATGTTCTTGTCATGTGCCTTGTGCAGCCACTGTCATCACTCCTTTGTCTTGTAAAAAACCATTTATGGATTGCATGCACCATTAGTAAGAAAATTGTGCTTATTTTGGGACCCAAGCATAAATGACATGATTGCTTATGCATCAACGCAATCAAGCTTTTTCAGGGTTATTGATGCACTGTTGTGTTTAAAAACAAAGTCTATAACTTAGTCTTTTGTTTCCAAACCCAACAAGCTGAGGCCTTAACAACATTAACTTAGTTTCCCTTAACAACATTAAATACTGCTTTTGGCCTAGCAGCATTTACTACTGCTTATGGCCTATCGATATTAACATTGTTACTCTTAATAATATAAACCCTCTGATTAAAATTACTTGTTTTTAGTTGATGTATTGTTGTTAATGGGCCTTCTAACAGTTGAATGTGCTTTATTAAAAACATTTATCATTGGTCTTGCACTATTTACCGTTGTTCTGGGATGAGCAGTATTAACTGGTCTAGCAGTAGTAAGTGATACTAGGCCTAATCTCATTAATACTGCTTTTGGAACCATGTTCCTTTTAGGACTGAGGTGAGTTATTCTAGAAAAATTCTGGTGATTCACCCTTTGAGTATAGTTCCACACTGGTTTTACCATCTTTTTATTATTAATCTGTCTCTAATGGTTATTACAATCATACTGCAGGTGATCAAAACTTCTACACACAAAGCAAGCTTTGTTAAACATCTCAAAATTAATTCCTAATCTTTAAGACATCATATTATTCTAGTTTCTCTGGTTTCCTCTAGGACTATGTGTGTTCAGCCTATCACCTTGTTTAATAGTTGTTTTTCTAGGAGATTTTACTTGCTCTTTAGATTTAACAAACTCTATTTTAGCAAAACTAGGTTTAACAGTTTTCTTCTCTATCTTAGCCTGATGCACATCTTCTTCCTCACTATCAGACACCTAAACCTCAATAATTGGAGCACTATTATTCTTCCTAACTGCTTTAGACTTGTCTGCACTATTTTTAACTTCACTAAACTCAACTACAGGCTTCCTAACAGTAGGCTCACCAACTATAGGTTCATTTACAAACTCTTCTAGACCAGAGAATGACAAATCGGGTTTTAGAGGCATAAAGTTTCCTATATAGGGAGGTGGAACTGTATTATACCCTAAACCTATTTTGCACTTATCAACTATCTGACAATCTAGTAGTTTTCTTAAGCTTTTAGATGAATTCTCAAAATTTTCTCCTGTTAGCTGAATTTCATCTTTTTGTTTTTGAGCCAGTTCCAATTTCCTCCTAAGTTTTGTAATGGCTACTTCTCTTAAATAAATCTCACGTTTTAAGATCTTGATATCTTCCTCATAAACATACTCATTTTTCTTATAAACTAAAAGTCTTGCTTCTACAGACTCTAAACCTGTTTTTATAAGTAATAGCATTTACCTTAGATGTTTTTAAGTCTTTTAACAGTTGTTCATTTTTTTCTTTAAGAATTTTAACATTTTCCAAACAAGATGATGAACAGTTTGAATCAGTAGATACCTCAGAGTTAGAACTTATAAAAAAGTAAGCCATGAGTGCAAAGTTAGTTGGACCTTCTTCTTCTTGGTCACTTCAATCATAACCACCAAGGCCATTACATGAGATCAAAGAATTAGAAGTAGTTGTCTCCATTGGCACAACCCTTTTAGTGTTTTCTGTATTCCTGTTTTCTTGATTCCTTAGAGCCCTACACTCCCTTGCATAGTGTTCCCTTTTGTTGGAGTTGTAATCACTATCTTGGACTTATCAAAACCCAATGGTCTCATTTACCATTTTACAAAAAAACTTCATTTCAATCTTCTTTAATATTCTCCTTGGCCTCATTGTTGGCATATCCATCTGCCACTTAAATCCATCTTCTTCTAAAAACACCACTAGATAACACAAGCATCAGGATTAATTTGTTGCAAGTCCTCATTGTCAAGCTGTGAACTGTTTGGTTGACTTGCAAAGAAAGCATAGATGACAGCATCACTCAAGTTATTAATTACAGAATAATTATATAACATACATGGAAAGATGAGGAAAGTTGTTTTAGTAAGAGAAAGAGGTTTGGATGAACACTTAGAGGGAGAAAGTAAACTTGTAATATTATATGTAAAAATGAAAAACCAACCACCTCTCCAAGGCATGAAGATGTGTTAGAATACCTATAATAGCAAGTGGCTAGGGGCTAGCAATGGGTTTTCATGGGCTTGCAAACTAACTTGTAAGTTTCCAAAATTTACTTACGAAGTATCGGATCTTTATCTATGGAATGCGACCGACACTTTTTGTTCCTAACAATCTCCCTTAAGGGAGGGTCGCTCTTTATTTTACAAAAACTTAAACCTAGCATACTATGCTTTAACTTTAGTCTTGAGCTCGTAGTCTTTAACTTGTGAATTGATGTAGTGATCATAGAATTTTAGACTTTAGCTTGTTCTTATAGCTTGACTTTTAAGTGAATATGTGATCTTGAGCATCTTGGGATCATCAACCAAGCATAATCTCTTTACTTCATCTTGTATTCTTTGCCATCTTGTGAACTTGCTTATATGAATCTTCGGACCGACATGCTATACCTTTTTGATTTGTGACTTGAAACAGCGTAATGTTGCATCTTTCTTGTTCATATTCTTTAACTTTAACACCTTGTCATTCGAAAAAGTGATCGGTATCAGTGTACGCGGAAGTCTTGAAACAGTGTACTTGAGCTTTCATGAATGTCTTTTGTTTGTCGGTCGAACACCTTCGGGATGGTATTGATATGTGCTTAATGACACATACCTTTTACCTAATTAAACATGCTTAAAAATGACCATAAATGACCAAAAAAGGACATAATATAGCCAAATATATGCAGTTTCTGTTGTATGCTGTTTTGCTTTGTATATGTGCAATAATCGAACCTAAGTAACGGAATATTCATAAAGGACGAAAACTAAGCCAAAAACAGACAAAACGTGCAATGATTTAAAAGTGCGTAAAAAGTCAAAGTCAAGTCAAAACCCAAAGTTCAAACTTCCACAAACAAAAACAAAGCCCTAAACCAAGAAAGCCCTTTAACTATTAAACCCATAAACCCTTTTTAAACCTTTGCATCGGTTAGTCCTTGGGGGACTAACACTGGTTAAGTCCTTAGGGACTAACACTGTTTAGTCCCTGGTTCATACACCTTTAGTCTTGATTACTTTACACACTTGTCTAACCTAACAAACCCCTAACCCTGTTATGCCTTTTACCCTGCTCAAACCTTATAAACCCAAAACATTTACCCGCTATAGTTCACTGTTCATCTGTCACTTTCATAAGCCTTGCACCTCGACAAAACCTCTTCCCCAAATCCCACTCACACCCCACTCAACCTATCCTTACCTCATAAACTGCCAATCTACGCTGGCAATCCCAAATGATGCCATTGGCTAAGAAGACATCATGGACAAAATGAAGGGCTGTGATGATTTAGATTGGTGAACAAGATAAATTGATGGCTATGATGAAGCTTTTGATGCTCCTCACACAAGAAACACAACAAGCACACATATGCCAGCTTATTCGGCTATAAATAGGCTTATTTTCCTTTGTAAAACTCATGTAATTTAGGAGTAGTGTAATCTAGTTTTAGTTTTTCAGCTTATATTTAAGTTTGTTTTAGCTTATTGTACTTTTATTAAAAGCTTTGTACTGTTTTTAAGTTTAATGAAAATTTAAGTTTTTATGTTAAATCCTGTTTTTAAGTTAATGCATTTTAGGTTTTAAAAACGTTTGATAAGCTCACATAAGCTCTTTTTATATTTCACTTAAGCTGTTTTACTTAAGCACTATAAACTTTTCCATAGTTTATAGTGTTTAAGCCTTTTTACCAAAAATCACTCAAAAAAGCTTTTGGGAAGATAAGCCAGAAAGGGAAGGGCTTATAGGGTTTTTACTAGCTTGTTTTTGAACAAGCTAGAGCTTGTTGATAAGCTCTAAGAGCCATTTAAGCCCTTGTTTAAGCAAAGGGCATTGTAAGTTTCATTTTTACCTTTATAGCTTATTTTACTGTTAGCTTATTTTAACTGCTTATTTAGTGCTTATCTCTGCTTATTTACTGCTTATTATTGATGTCTAATGCTTATCCATGCTTTCTTGTAGTTTAAATCTTATTTGTTTATGTTTTCATATAAAACTGTTAGTTTTAGCTTTTCATACTGCTTATTCTTATTAGCTTCTTTCTAGTGCTTAACTCTGTGTTCTTGTTGCTTATTTGTGCTTGATATCCATTGTTCATCATCTGTTTTTAAAAATCTCAGCTTATATAAGTCTGTCTTAGTTTTAAAATGCATTTTCAAAGTTTAAAGGGGTGTTTGGCACTAGCAGTACTAACCATGTGTTAGTACTGCTGGTTTGTTTTTAGTACTTAAACCAATTTCAGCAAGCTTAAATTAAGCCTTAAAGTCAGTCTCTGTTAGTTTTTAAAGTTTAAAACTCAAAGTTAAGGTTTTAGCTTCATAAT
Source organism: Tanacetum coccineum (assembly GCA_026074375.1). NCBI lineage: Eukaryota > Viridiplantae > Streptophyta > Magnoliopsida > Asterales > Asteraceae > Tanacetum > Tanacetum coccineum. The sequence continues at coordinate 52,477 of BQNB010000915.1, read as the reverse complement.
CTTTGAATCTGTGGGTTTCAAGCTTCATAGAAAAGCTTATTTGTTTGAATTTTGATTAAAGGCTTATTAGTGTTGTTTTCATGCTTGCATTTGATTCCTTAATGCAGTAGTATTTAGTGTGCAATTGTCTTTTGATTTTAATCATAAACTGTCATAACTTTCATAGCCAGTTTTAAAAGGTTAAAAGTCCTTTTTCAATCTTAGATTTAGATAAGTAAAAATTAGTTTTAGAGTCTGAAAATGATAGCATAAGCTCTTTAGATATAGTAGGTAATCTGTTTTAGCTTATTTCATAGTTTAGTTAGCTTACACTAGCTTAAAAATAGGGCTGCATTAAGCCTTTTAGCTTTTATAAAAACTTGAAAGATAGGATTTTAGTGTAAACAACCATTTTCATAGGTCTTTTTCTAGCTCATTTAGTTTTTCAAAATGTCTAAACTTTGCTTATTTAGATTCTATATAGTACTAGAACTTAGGCTCGTGTCAAAAAAAGTATTTGATGATACAGGAAAAGCTAGAATGGAGACAGTACTTGGCAAAGATTACATTCTGCTACCATTATGGACTGATAATCCACCATTCTTTCAAAGTTCAAAGAGTCCTTCTAATGATGGATCAAAACTTTCTAGTGATGATGAAAAGAAGGTTGATAAAGATCCAAGAAAAGATAATGAAAGTAATGATCAAGAGAAGGAAGATAATGTTAACAGCACTAACAATGTTAATGCTACCAGCACAAATAAGGTTAATGCTATTGGTGCAAAAACAAGCATTGAACTTCAAATTGATCTAGATATGCCTGAATTAGAAGATATTATCTACTCATATGATGATGAAGATGTTGGTGCAGAGGCTGACATGAACAATTTGAATACATTTATACCTGTCAGTCATATTCTAACTACAAGAATACATAAAGATCATCCTGTAGAACAAATTATTAAAGACTTGAATTCAGCACCACAAATAAGAAGAATGACAAAGAATTTGGAAGAACATGGTTTGTTTAGTTCTGTTTAGCAAAGAACAAACCATAAAGACTTTTAAAATTGCTTGTTTGCTTGCTTTTTATCATAAGAAGAACCCAAAAAGGTAATTCATGCATTGAAGGATCCAAGCTGGATAGAGGCTATACAGGAAGAGCTTCTACAATTTAAGTTACAAGAAGTTTGGACTTTGGTAGAGTTACCTAATGGAAAAAGAGCCATTGACACTTAATGGGTCTTCAGAAATAAAAAGGATGAAAGAGGAATTGTGATTAAAAATAAAGCAAGATTGGTTGCTCAAGGGTACATACAAGAAGAAGGGATTGACTATGATGAAGTCTTTACCATTGTTGCAAGAATTGAAGCAATTAGGCTATTCTTAGCTTATGCCTCATTTAAAGACTTTGTGGTGTACCAGATGGATGTCAAGAGTGCTTTTCTTTATGGTAAGATTGAAGAGGAAGTCTATGTTTGTCAACCACCAGGATTTGAAGATCCAGACTTCCTTGACAGAGTATACAAAGTAGAAAAGGCACTTTATGGACTGCATCAAGCTCCTATAGCATGGTATGAAACCTTGTCAACTTCTATATTAGAAAATTACGATTTCAAAAGTGGGAAATTGACACAGGAATTTGTTTATCAAGAAAGGACAAAAGGTGATATTCTGTTAGTTCAAGTGTATGTTGATGATTTCATTTTTATGATCTACAAAGAGATCATTATGCATGTTGTTTGAGAAGATTGATGTGGCATAAAAAGTTTCAAATGAGTTCTATGGGTGAACTCACATTCTTCTTAGGACTACAAGTAAAGCAGAAGGAAGATGGGATTTTTATCAGTCAAGACAAGTATGTGACTAAGATTTTGAAGAAATTTGGTTTTACTGATGTCAAGACAGCAAGCACACCTATGGAAACTCAAAAGCCTTTGCTCAAGGATGAAGATGGTGAAGAAGTGGATGTTTATTTATATAGATCAATGATTGGTTCATTGATGTATCTTACTTCTTCAAGACCTAATATTATGTTTGTAGTGTGTGCCTGTGGCAAAATACCAAGTAACCGAAAGTGACTCCTCTTCATGCTGTGAAATGAAGTTTTAGAGACTTAAAAATGGTCAACCTAAATTGGGCCTTTGGTATCTAAAAGATTATGCTGGAGCAAGCTTGGATAGGAAGTCCACAACAGGATGTTGTCAATTTCTTATGTGTAGATTGATTTCATGGCAATGCAAGAAGCAGACTATGGTTGCTAATTCCACAACAGAGGCTGAGTATGTAGCTACTTCAAGTTGCTGTGGTCAAGTGCTTTGGATTCAAAATCAATTGCTTGATTATGGAGATTCCAATGAAAAGAAGCTAATTCAAATGATCAAGATTCATACTGACAAGAATGTTGCAGATTTGCTTACAAAAGCATTTGATGTAAGTATATTTCAATATCTGATTGCTAGTATTGGCATGCTTAATCTCTAAAGTCTTGATTAAGGGAAGGATGCTTGGAATAGAATGGAAAAGTTGCTAAGAATGAAATTTGAGTTAGTGCTCTTAACTTCAAGTTTCTGCTGTTAAGTATAATTAGTGCTGCTAGTTATACTTAATACTGCTGAGTTAATACTGTTAGTTATACTTAATACTGTTAGGTATAATTAATACTGTGAGAATTGAGAGATGCGGTGAGTTGAAAAATAGAAAGAGAGATGTGTGAAATAAAAACAGACAGAGTGATTTGGTGAGAAAAAGAATTGAGAGATGTGATGAGTTGAAAAACAGAAAGAGAGCTAAGTAAAAACAGAAAGAGAGATATGTGAGCAAAAAGAATTGAGAGAAATCAAAAACAAACAGAGTGATTTGGTGAGAAAAAGAATTAAGAGATATTGTGAGAATAAAAACAGAAAGAGAGCTTGTGATAATAAAAAATTGATGATGGAAATGCTTTTTGGAACGAAATTATAGTTAACTGCTGGTAACTCAATGTTATGCTTGCTATGTTAATGCTGCATAGCATAACTTTCTACTGCTGTTTAAGTTTATGCTGCCAAGCATAACTTACTACCGTTGATATAAGTTAATGTTGTCAAGACTAACTTTCTACTGCTAATGAAAGTTAATGCTGCTAGGTATAACTTACTACTGCTGGGTTACTACTGCTGATGAAAATTAATGCTGTTAGGCATAACTTACTGTTGCCACTTCAAGTTAATGCTGTTAAGGGTACTTTCATAAATAATTGATCAAGGGTTTCATTCAATCACTTAATTGATTTCAATCTTTGATATACTCTCTAATCACAAACCCTAAATCAATTTTATCATTCATTATCTCGTAATACAAGTTAGAGTATTCATATTTATACTGCTAGAGTAAAGTTAGTACTGCTAGTGTAACTTAGTACTGCTGAATATGTTAGAATTACTGCTAGGTTAAAGTTTAGTATGCTTGGAGAAAAGTTAGTACCTACTAGTGAAGGATTGAAGAATATATTTAAGTAGTTACTACTGCTTGTACACAGTTAATGTTGCTGGTGTATAAGTTACTACTGCTTGTTCAGAGTTAATGCTGCTGGTACAAAGTTACAACTGCTAAAAGATTAAGACTGCTGAAAGAGTTTATGCTGACAGAGAAGAGATAAAGACTGCTTAGAGAAAAGATAAAGATTGCTTATGTGATATGTATGAGATATTTTTGTAAAAGATACGTATAAGTTATTTGTTTAGAAGATCATGATAACTTAGGAAAATATTATAAGCCGGTTAGGACTCCTTGGTGTATAAAAGGAGGTCCTAGGGTATAGAATTATATGTACTAAAAACGAGCCATTCATAGAATTGTTATAGCTTCAAAGTTTTGTAACCCTAATACTAGTTAGAGTATTCGTATTAATATATTGAAGCTTTATTTGTTAATATGTATGTTCATTAGAATTACTATTCTATTGCATATTCTTCTTATTGATCAAAGATTCAGGATTCCGCCATATCTTTGATGATATTCTAAAAGTTTCTTTTGGTTGTTGTAGGATTTATCTTGTATAACTAACCTTACACAAGCTAAGAATTCACATAGCCATTCAAGTGGGATCACATCAACTCTTTCCTCCTCGGGTCAATCACACACCACATGTATATAGACAAAGTACTTGTTTTACTGGTCTAGATGGTGTATTCGAATCAAACTATTGACCATCTCTCATTTCTAACTTCTTTTCTTTAACATCGCATCTTTCGGCTAGCTGCAACACAAGAAACTCACTTTGTACAATAACAGGGGTAAAAGCAGTATTATTTAGCCGAATATCATGTATAAAACCCAGATAACGCATCCCAAAACATACCAAATCTGAGCGTTATCAAACTCCCCCACAGTTAGGTTCTGCTCGCCTTCGAGCAGGTTTATCTTTTTAAATCAAGAAGTGACTTTCATGTTACCATAGGCTTGTATAAGTTATCACAACAACTCTGAAAGATAGCGTGAGCACCAGGTAACTTATCAAAAGGATTTTTATTTACTTTTTATTTGTAACTAATCGCTAGTTAAGTCTACAAACTCCTAGTTACCAATATAGGGTGTAAGTTTTTCCCTAATCTTTGATTAACTACGTCATAAGTCTAGCACAATTATAGCTAATTGATACTCCAAAATTTCACTTCTTCTTCCTTCATCTTCATAATTTATAGTTTCATTGGCTATTTATTTACTATTTTCTTTTTTTTTGATCAACCTCTGATCGACTACTAGTATAGTTGGGTCACTAGTTAATCTATGGACTTAACTACTAGTTAGTATAACACTATTATTTTCTCTTTTCTTCTTTTAATATTAATATTTTTGCTCAAACATGGTTTGACTATTTTTGGAAACACGAAAAGTGTCTGGTCACTCCAAAGTTGTAAACAAAGTCTTAGCTCGTAGTTAGTATTATAAGGATTAGATTAGTTAATCTAATCGGCCCAAGGCCTACGGGTGGCAAACTCCGCCCATGGCGGCCTCTATGTAGTATTTATACACCCTCTCCTAGTCTTGGAGAGGGTTGGTTGTTCCATTGTTAGTTGTTCCATTTTCCACACACTTTCATTAATACATTCATCCATTTCCATCCAAGTTTCTCTAACAATCCAACCCACATCTCACTTATTGTTCTTGGTTGATCTTAAGATTACTAGTATTCTTCAATTGGTATCAAGAGCCATGGAGTGGTGTGTTTAGATTTTTGTGTTTGATTTGTGTTCAAAACCTTTACAAAGAGCAAATTAGTGATAAAAAAATTTTGGCTTAAAAACCTTAAAGTTTTCATTTTTATTGTTCCTATAGGGTTAGTAATACTAGTTGTACAAGAATTTTTTGCTAAAAACCATTAAAAATCGTGTCTTTTTGAGTTTTGAAAATTTGGGTTTCGTAATAGTTAGGATCGAACTAGAGGGATCGAACAAGGGGATCGAACTAGTCAATCGAACAAGGGGATCGAACTAGTCAATCGAACAAGGGGATCGAACTAGATCACCGAACGGAGAGGATGGTTTATTCCGATCGATGCTATTGCATTAGGTTGAACGAACGATCGGGAAGAGCTTCTTTCAGTCTCAATCGAACAAGCGTTTTCTAGTAACGATCGAACGAGTGTTTTTCACTAGAACCGAACGAGAGGATCGAACTAGGGGATCGAACTAGGGGATCGAACTGAGGGTTCGACTAGCGGAGCAATTTACGAACGATCGAGGGACGAAACCAGTGAAAAACAGATTTTAATTTAAACTTAACAAACTCAATTTTAAATTTATACGGTTATTTCTTTGATTTGTAAAATCCCATGAAACAAACACTTGTCTTCCGTTTTGTCAAGAATCGTTGAAATTCCCGTGTAGTTTTAATTCAAGACTCAACAACACGTAATCAACACAATTTCTTCTTATTACATCCGATTCAGATCAAATTGCCTAATCTTTTGATAATCATACATGAGTCTCTTGTGATAAATCATTTCTCTTCTGGAGGGAGAAACAACACCATCGGATGCTTGAATAAGACACTTGGTATGATTCATGGAAAAGCAGAATGGAACTTTATATGATGATTAGACCACATTGGAAGAATGATACTTTTTTTTTTTTTTTTTTTTCAGGAGCTCTGTGTTTTACGCTTCGTTTAGACTTTAGAGGATAGCTTAAACTGTTAATTCGTGTGACAGAATAGGAGCAGTATGTTTGGCCTCTTGAATCATGAGGACGGCTGTTGTAGTAGCGCAAGGCTAAGATATGGTTGAGTTACTCAGCTGAAGCCATTCGCAGATGTGCGAAATCAAGCTATAAACATAATTCTCCAAGGTCTACCAACTGAATATCTATGCTCTTGTGAGTCAACATAGTGTGCAAAAGAATTCTTTGGGAGAAGATTAACACTGTTTGATGCAAGGAACTTCTTAAACCAACTGTGTGTCCGTTGAGGTGCAGACTGTATGATGAAGTTGATAGTTCTCTTACAAGAATGAGAGAGTAGCAGATGAGTACTACTTGAGGTTCGCACTCTAGTTTGTCTCTAAGACTAGCTCCAGTGATATGTGAAATTTACAAGAATTGCGTTGGAGCAGTTTCAAGTGAACACCAAGTTCTTAAACACTCTTCCTGATGAATGGAGCAAATTTGTTACTGATGTTAAACTGGTCAAAGACTTGCACATTACAAATGTTGATCAACTTCATGCTCATCTGCAACAACATGAACGACATGCAATTGAAGTTCGTTTTGATGCTCATGGAACGTAACCCTTAATCCTCTTGCTTTTGTTGGCATCTCATTAGTTAACTCAGCAGCTTATCAATCTAATCTACACCCTCACAACAGTCTCTATTCAACAACACGTTTCACCTTATTCAGTCTTCCTTAGTTTGTTACACCTTATCAAACATACAATTACTCAACACTTCTTCAAGTACTTATCTCAACAAATGAGTACATTCCACCATAACCACAACGTTTATTCTAAACAACATCAATCCTTTACAATTGGAAATTCCCACAACCTATCAGCAGCAACAACCTGAGTTTTCCCAACCAGACTCCAGTCTAGTCGTTCCAGTGTTCCAAAAGGGGGATGATCCAATTGACGCAATTAATCACATGATGTCATTCTTAACTGCTGTTGTCACATCCCGGTATCCCACTACGAACAATCAGCTAAGGACTTCGTCAAACCCTCGTCAACAAGCTACCATCTATGATGGAAAAGTTTTTTTTTTTTTTATGTTAGAGTGCACTGTTGCAACCGGTTTTAGGGCAGACATAATATCTGTACTGAGACTTATGGCCTCTGCAATGGATTTGGCTGATACAAACAAGGGAGAATACACACCTGGTGCATATAGTTGGTAGCAAACAACACGGGGAAACAAAGGACTGTTATTTGTTACAATTGCAAAGGGGAGGGTCATATTGCCAAGCAATGCACAAAGCCCAAGAGGAAAAGGGATGACACATGGTTTAACGATAAAGTGTTGTTGGTCCAAGCTCAAGCAGGTGGTCAGGCCTTAACAGAGGAAGAGATAGCATTTTTGGCAGATCCAGGACTTCCTGACATTCAAACCACTCAGACAGTCATCACTCACAATGCTGCTTATCAAGCCGATGATCTGGATGCCTATGACTCTGATTGTGATGAACTCAATTCAGCCAAGATTGCTCTCATGGCCAATCTCTCAAGGAATGGCTCAGATGCACTCACTGAGGTACACAATCAAGATAATCTGAACTATGACTTATTTAATCAAAGTGAGCAGATCATGACGTCTTCTGAACAGTCTAATGATGTGAGTCAGTCAGAAACTGATATAACCAATGATAGCAATATCATTCCTTATTCTCAGTATCTGAGTGAAACACAACAGGAAACTGTCCAGAATTCTAACTCTTCTGCTCACCAAGATGTCCTGATATTGTCTATGTTTGAACAATTAAATACCCAAGTGATGCACTGCACCAATGTTAATCTGGAATATAAAAGTGCCAATAGTATGCCGAGATTGTACGTCTTAAGCAAACTCTTTTTGAACAAGTGCAAGAAAAGGATTCTTTAATGAAAACAGTTTCTAATCTCAAAAATGATTTAAAAATGGAAGAAAACAGAAATATTGATAGAGAAATTGCTTTAGAAAAGAAAATTAAGCAACTTGATAATATCATTGTAGGTCCTTATAAACAGGATCTGAATGAGCCTTGAATGACTAATAGTCCTTTGAATAAATCCAAAGATACTACAAG
>BQNB010000915.1:27964-43924 GCA_026074375.1 Tanacetum coccineum | reverse complement strand
ATTAAAAGTATTTGACATTGGTTTTGCACTATTCACTCTAGGTCTTGAGAAAGCAGTATTAACAAGTCTGGCAGCATTAACTGATACTGCTGCTTTTGAAAAGTTTTGCCTAGCAGTATTAAGTGTTTTAAGGCCAGATTTCATTAAGACTGCTCTTGGAACAAAATTTCTTTTTGAATGAGGGTGAGTCATTCTTTGAGAATTTTGATGATTCACCCTTCTAGCATTGTTTCATAGAGGGTTTTCCACCATTTTCTTTTCATAGAAATCACAATCTTTGATCAAATGGTTAAAACTGCCACATACATAGCAAGCCTTATTTTTAAACTCAAAATTACTTCCTGATTTCTGAGTCATCAAATTATTCTAGTTTCTCTGGTTACCTCTAGGACTTTGACTATTTTTCCTAGGGTATTTAGCTTGCTTATCATTCTCTACCTTCTTAACAGACTCCTTAGGTGTTTCTACATGCTCATTAGTTTTAACAAATTTTACTTTAGCAAAACTAGATTTTCTCTATTTAGATTTAGACTCAGTCTCATTCTCATCCTCACTATCAGATATCCAGTCTTCGATAAGTGGTTCACCAATAGTCTTAGGTTTTGACTCACTAGTCTTAGCTTCACTTGTTGCAACATCAGGTATACTAGTTACTGACTCACTAAAAACATGTTCATCCTCATCAGCAAGTACCAAATCAGATTTAGGGGGCATGAAGTTCTCAGTATAGGGAGGGGGAACAGCATGATACCCTTCACTTGTTTTGTACCTATCATTCTCTTGACTATCAAACACTTGACTATCAAACACTTGACTATCAACCACTTGACTATCATACCCCACACCAGTCTTGAACTTATCACTTACTTGAATCTCTAACAGTTTGCTTAGATTTTTAGATGAATTTCCAAACTTTTCTAAGGTAAGTTTTAAATCATCTCTTTCCTTTTCAGCTTTTTCAAATTTCTTTATAAGCTCTGTTAGTGCATTATCTCTTAATTTAATATCAAGTTTTAAAATCTTTATGTCCTCTTCAAAAACAACCTCATTTTTTATACACATCTAGTCTAGCCTCTACAGATTCTAGACCTGCTTTATAAGCTCCTACATTTAATTGAGACTTATTAAAATCTTTTGTCAGATTGTCATAACGTTCTTTGAGAGTTTCATAAGATTTTAAACATGCTTTAAAACAAGTAGATACCTCAGAATCTGAGCTTGAAGAACTTGTAAAGCCTAAAGATGTATACGCCATAAGTGCAGAGTTTGTAGGTCCTTCTTTAGCCTGGTCACTCCAGTCATACCCAAGTCCATCTTGAGCCACCAAAGCTTTTGTCTATGTTGTTTCCACTGTCACATTCCTCCTTCTAGGTTCTCTGTTTCTGTTCTCCCTTGGAGCCCTGCACTCCCTTGCAAAATGACCCTTTTTATGACATTTATAGCATTCCACCTTTGATTTGTTAAACCCTATGGTCTCAGAACCATTGGCACTAATCTTCCTTTCAGTCTTATTTAGAAATCTTCTGGCTCTCATGGTCAGCATAGCCATCTGCCACTTTAGATCCATCTCTTCTAAGTCATCAGCATCAATCTGTTGTAAGTCCTCATCATTTAATTGTGGTTTGAGCTTGATGACCCTTTAACTTCAGTTTCATAAATCTTCAAATTGTTGTATAGGTCATCTATGCTCAAGGTGTCTAAATCAGGTTTGTTCCTCCAGATCAAGGTATGAGTCTTCCATTCTGATGGGAGACTTCTTAAAAACTTCAGATTCATATCTTCTTGAGAAATAGTTTCACCCAGAATCTCTAGCTGACTGATAAGCTTTTGAATCCTATCATAGGTTTGAGCAAGTCCTTCTGAGCTTGATCCATTGAAATTCTCATATTGTTTCTTTAGAAGTGTCTTCTGAGATTTCTTTGACTCCTTATTACCACCAAACATTTTCTCTATGGCTTCCATCAGAGTCTTGGCACATTTGTAGGTATTAAACTTTAGTTGATGTTCATTTGGAAGAGCCATCAATAGTGTACCTCTTGCCTTTAACTCATTATTCCTTGCTAACTTCTCCTCTGTAGTTGTAGGAGGATATGTTTGCTCAACACCATCAACAGTTCTCTTTGGAGGAGGTGAGTCTCCATTTACTATTACTTCCCAAAGAGCATAATCTGTCATTAGGAAGTATTGTTCTATCCTTATTTTCCAAAGCTCAAATTCACCTGGATTGAGCACTGGAAGTTTTACAGCAGTAACCATTGGTTAAGAAACTGCCTCCATGTTCAAACAAATAGATCTAGTAAGTGTAGATTGTTTCTTCTTATTCAAAGTTTCTCAACAAGCTCTGATACCACTTGTTGATCCCACTTGAATAGATCTTGCTTAGCATGTAAAAGGCATAGTTGTATTGAATAAATCCAAGACAACTATGGTAGAAACTTCGATTGAATATATCAAAGACTATGTGGAATCTAGTCTATGATACTAAGAAGAATTCTAATAAAACAGTAACACAAAATCAATAACAGAACAGATTACCAAACTTTTAGCCTCAATATAAAACGAACACTCTTAATAGTGATAGGGTTTACAAAACCTTGAAGCTACGAATATTAAAGATGTGTATCTAACATTATGCCCTAGGACCTCCTTTTATACACCAAGGAGTCCTACAAGGCTTACAATACTTTCCTAAGTTATCATGATCTTTTCTATAAACAAACATAATCTCTTAAACAAATAAGTTATACATATCTTCTTTACAAATAACTAATACTTATCTTCGTAAGTATTCTTGTTCTCCAATTAATCTTTATCTCTTCTCTGATAAGTCTTTGATCTCATCTCTGTCAGCATAATCCTTCCAGCAGTAGTAATCACTCAGCAGTTGTAATTGAGCACAAGCAGTATTAACTACTTAGAAGTTTACTCTAGCAGTACTAACATACACTAGCAGTACTAACTTTCATACTAGCAGTAGTAAATACTTAGTATATTTTCAGTCTTCATCTCTGAGCAGTCTTAACTTCTACTAGCAGCAATAACTTTATACTAACATTACTAATATATACTAACAGTAGTAACTAGCAGTAGTAACTTTTATACTACCAGTACTAACTACTTAGTATAATTTTCATTAGTATTACAAGCAGCACTAAGTTATGCTTGACAGCACTAATATATACCTGGGCAGCAGTAACTCTAAGAATATCTTGAAGTCTTTTAATCCCAACAGACACAACTTTCAAAAGAAGGATGCATGAAAAGTCTTAGAGCAATTCAGTCACAATTCAAGTTTTTCATAAATACTTTACAAGATTTTGGTACCATGCCTATCTTTAAAAGAACATTCGCTCAAGACTTGGATTTACTAGAACAGCATCTTACCAAAGAAATAATTTCTCAGACAGATTGCAAGACTATTTTGACAAAACTCATAACAACGTTTAAAAATGCTTTCAATTCAGAATTCAATTAGCGTATGCAAAAATACACAAGATTTAATGCTCAATCCTTCCAAGATGCAATGATCTGTAATATGGATTCCATTGGGAAATACATGCTTGAGATAATTCTTCATCAACAATGAACTTCACAATTGTTGAAACAAAATAAGTTGATGCAGACACAAGAAGATCATTCAAATCTAATTCCAGCATTGAATGTTGACTCATTGAAAGTTGATTTAGTTGCCATGCAAAACACTTGTTCTGAGAAAGAAGACAGTAATTCAAAGACTGCATCCAGCAAATCCGTAAAGGAAAGCAGCTTGGATTCTGCAACAAAAGATGTACATGCAATCAAATACAAGATGTCAAAAGCAAAAGAAAGATGCATGGCATATTTTCGATCTCTTCATTCACACCTTCAAGTTCTTTCTAAAGAAGACTTAAAAAGCACTCGCATCAAACATGGATTCAAACGGGCATTCATGTCACTCTTTGGTCAAGATGTTGATACTTTCACAAGGATAATGTTCCTCAAGTGTAAGATCAACTAAAAAAGGCAACTTGACAAAGAACGAATTTCAAGAAGATTGAATACCATGGCAGCCTTTTGATAGTAAACACCATTTTCAGAAGTTCATTCGAAATTCTACATTGTCCTTGGATTAAGATAGTCAAATGTCAGACAAGTACTTTTTAAGATATACTAGATCAAAGGTTAAACACTTCAAATACATACTCCCAATCACATGGGTAATGTCAATAAGTCTTGTTGCCTGAAAGAACACGTCATCAAAATAGTATGATAAAAGGTGATAAAAGACAATATCAGACGCAAGATAGTAAAGATTTGATATGGTAAAGCGATCTGAGGATGCTGATTTGGTTGTCACAGAAAGCAGTGGAACAGAATCAAAAGTGCAAGATGACAGCAGTAGGTCAGGGAATGATATAGATGCTGATGATGCAGATATCAAACCCATATATGAGGAACAGCCAATGGCTGAGGTAAAATTGACTGCTGAATGTAATATCTTTGCTATAGGACAACAGCATACTGAGCAACCTGAAATCATTAATGAAGGTAGGGTTGACCAGTATCTTGAACAATGTCAAGTTAATAGTCCTATGCTTGATTCATCACCTGATAACCAGACAACTGACTACTTAAAACAATCACTCGAGTCTGAAAATATTTTACTCAAAAAGACTGTTGCCCAATTTCAAAATGATTTTTCAAGAATGGAAGCACATTGTATTGCTCTCAAACTTAAATATCAAAATCAAGCTTTAAAATCAGGGCAACATGGTCAAATTTTGAATGAAACAAGTAATAAAGCCAAAACTAAAAAGGAAATTGATGTGCTTGAAACAATGAACATCGAATTAGAACATAGTGTGGCTCAATTACGTAAGGAAAATGAGACTTTGAAAAAGCATTACAAAGATTTGTATGATTCTATTAAAATTACGAGATCTAAGACTATAGAACAGATAACTTCTTTGCTTGCTAATAATGTTGATTTAAAAACTCAGATTCAGGAAAAGGTTTTTGCAATTGCTGCTTTAAAAAATGACTTAAGGAAGTTAAAAGGAAATAGTGTAGATACTAAGTTTGATAAAACATCAGCCTTGGGGAAACCGGTTTTACAATCACTGAGAAAACAATCAGTTGTTAGACAACCAAATGCATTTAAATCTAAAAGACCTTAAATGTCAAAACCACAGTTTGCCTCCCAAGTTGATGTGAATAACAATTTGTCAAGACCAGTAACTCAACACTATTTGCCTAAGAGAAGAGAATCTGTTTTTGCAAAACCTGATCATGTGATTGCATCTAGCGAATCTAGGAATAGTTCTAAGAACATGCCAAGATTTAGTTCAAACGACGTGGTTCATAATCACTATCTAGATGAAGCTAGAAAAAAGACACAAGAAAGAGATAGGAACTCAAAAACTAGTGTGACGCCTTCTGCTAGATTTCAAATCACTACTGATGGTAGTAAACCAAAACCTAGGAGCAACAATCAAACACCTAGGAGTTTGCCTGTATCTAAGAGTAGTTGCGTAACAATAAAGGTTGTGCCCAAAGCAGATCACTCTAAGAGTTCTAGTTCTTTCTCAGATTCCAAATACTTGGTTTGTTCTACATGTCATAAGTGTGTCTTTAATGCAAATCATGATGCTTGTATAGAAAAACTCCTGAAGGAAGTGAATTCACGTGCTAAGATTCAATCCCATAAGACCAGAAATAGTAACAAACCTGTAGATCAAAAAGTGTCATACTCAGAAACCTGGTAGGCAGATATTTACAGGACATAGGTTTTCTCCTAATAAGACTTTCGTTGTGTATGAGAAAACATCTTCTAGATCTGATCTTAGGTGGAAAAGGTAGGATTTTCAAATCTGTTGGTCTTAGGTGGATTCCTACAGTAAAGTTATTTGACTCTTGCACAAGCAAGGTTGACAGTGAACCACCACATGGTTCAAATGTAGATATCCCTAATATTCATGAATGCAAACAAACTCTAGATGTAAGTGCAGGTACATCAATCAATGTTCAGAAGGAACAAAGTCTTGATTTAAGTGCATGTGCCTTATGTAATGTCAACAAGGAAAATCTCAGAGTATGGTTGCTGAAAAAGCTGATATCTCAGAAACCATTATCAAAGTGGATTCACAGATGATGATACAGAAGATGACGTTTGAACACAACAGTTCAAGCCTCGAACCTCAATGTCAAATGATGTTTGAACAAAACGGTTCAAGCCTCACACCACAATGTCAACAGAAGTTCCTACAACAGACGTGATAGTCATGACGTCGATGATAGAGTTGGAAAATTTATTCGGTCCTTTGTTTGATGCATAATTCAAATGGAGAAAATCAAGTTGTTTCAAAGTCTTCCGCTGTTACTACTGCTGATGCATCCGATAAACGTCAACAACAACGAGATTCATCTTCATCTACTTCAACTCTAGCAACAACTGTCACTGCTGATGGAAACTTCGACTTGTAAATATTTTTATTTTCTCTTTATTTTGTTTTATAAATATTTTTGAAAAAAAGAAAATACAAAAATATACAACCAACAAAAAGAAATAGAAAAATATAAAATCTAGAAAAACAAAATAAAAAATCAGAAAATTTCAAAAAATACCAAAAATAATCTTCTCGACATGTCTCTTAGAATCGATAACATTTACGTACCTAGAAATGTCGATTAACATTGACACAGGCGTGTAAATGAAGTTCGAACAAGAGTTCAAACGTTTTTCAAAACATGTCATTTCTAAATTTTTCTCAATGACTTATGTACATTTCAGTGCATAACTCAGACCCGAATGTAATAGGGAGGTTTATGCTTCAGTGCGCTTACTCTACAAATAGAAGATAAGTCTTCTATTATGGTTTTTTAAAATCGTTGAACGCAATTTTTTAGAAAGAACTTTCAATGTAAAATTGTTTACAATATAATTTGTGAAATCTTTTCATAAAAAGTGGTATTTGTTAAAATTGTGTGTTCAACACTCCCTTCCTCAAATAAGTTTAAAAAGTATGATACTTACAATGTCATTTTATGTGGATCAAATTTTGAGAGGGAGCTTTTAAAACAAAGCCTTTTAATGTGTTGGGTACATCTCAAAAATGTCAATTTTATGTATCCAAATATATTTCGTGAAATTAAAATGTGGAAATTATAATGTCAAATAATAATATACATTGTTCACTAAGGCATCTCACTCCGTCTTCAACATTTTGTGGTGTCATATCAATTTTTCATTCCAATGTCAAGTTTTAATAAATATTGGTATCCCACATATACTGTTGAAGGGGAGCTATCGGAATCTGAATTCATGCAATATCGTGGTATAATTTTTCTCCCCATGGAATTTTTCATGTCAAATTTTAATCAATTGGTATTTCAAATACTAAGTGTTTTATTATTTAAAATAAGGGGAGAAAATGTGATTAAAATATGTTATAGACGAATGTGATCTTTAAGACTCTAAGTGCAACTCTTTCCTTCATGTGCTAAACAATTTCGAATCTCGGAGCACATGTGTAGGGGGAGTATTTGAAAATAACAATGTCAGAAAATGGTTTTATGGTTCGATCTCTATACCCAACAACCTATTAATTTCACGACGATTCTGAAGTCATAAGGTGGTTAGGTTAGGTATAAGTCCTACGATCCAACCAGAACCGGAGGGATCTACCCAAGGACACTCCATAGTTAGAAATAGCAGTCCTTAGGTATGAATGGAGAAGAATGTGTATAAGGGAAAAATGCCGACTAAGATTGAGCTAACACTGGAACAATCACAACAAGGTGTTAGTAATGACGTCTTGGTAAGCATTGAAGGGGTTGAAGAATGAAAAAAAATGTATGGATAAAGGGTGAAAACAAAGCAGCCCTCCACACAACTTAGGCAGAAACCGGGTCAATACATAATCTATCAAAATCACAATGATGATTGTTGATATTGAAGAAAGTCGTCATGGACCCAGTGATGCAATGCACAACCCTTCCCAGCCATTCGAGTTTCTCTCAAAAGAAACTTGTCTCATTTGTCATGGAGATACACACGTTATCTATTGACATCTCACTCTGAGATTGTTAATATTGAATAGGTGGCAGTCTGCTCCATCCTCCGATTACTAAAACTAAAGTGTACAAATCGAGTCTAGAGCCTAGAAGAGATCAAATAAAATAAATCTTATTAGGACACATTCCATTACAAACACTTATTGAACACCAATAAGTTCACAAGCTGTTAACAAGAGTCCTACGCATTATCCTTGAGATCTTGCTAGAACATCCGAGTGATACTTAAGTATTCATGGTGAAGATGGAAATCCTGCTTGAGCCAACATCAAACAAGCTCATGGTAGGTGACATGCAAGATTCTACATGAATCAAGCTTGTGATAACTGGATATCGATTTGGTCCAGTATATGAATTGACGACTTAATCAGAAAGATAGTAACTATCTGATTCACTCTTATCGTGTTATCTGCTTAGAGACGCTCCAGTAACGATAACAGCTAGTACAGCTACGAAACCTTGTCAAGAAGATTCATATGAATTATATCTGATCACAGGCAGTATTTATACTGATTAACGGGGAACCGTGGTTATTGCAGCCGTATCCGACGAAGTGACAAAGACACTTTCGTCCATATCTGTTGTTTATCACTAACCTTTTAAATGCAGATTCAATCATCGGTGTTGCAACCATGTACCAGTAAGTCGGATTCATTACCACATACTCATACTCCAGCTCTAAAATTCAATCATTTAGCATCAAGATTGTTGATCCTAAACCTCTTCAAAGATCTTCAAAGTCAAATCAAGAATTGCATTTTGGGGAGATTGTTAGCCTTATGTTCATATAAGTCAAACAAGAATGCAATAAGTATGAGTATGTCGATCAAGAGCACAAGTTGACCAAGAAAGTCAAATCAAGATGATTCAAGTCAAGGAGATGATGCAAGATTAAAGATCTCAAGAACTCAAAGTCAAAAGACATAGGCTCAAGTTCAAGATCACATATACGACACCAAAAGAATGTTATCGGTTGTCTTAAGCATGAATGAACAAAGCCATTACAAACAAGAAAAGACAAAGACAAGACCAAAAAATGCAAAACTCAAACGTCATATCTTCAATAGTGGGGAAGATAAAGTCAAATCAAGATAACCTCCATAAAAAATGTCAACGTTAGGGAGATCAAAAGAAGACCTTAACATTGGGGGAGATTGTTAGCCTTAATTTTATATAAGTCGAACAAGAATGTTATCGGTCTTATTAGTCGTAATTAGACTTGTTAAGTAATAGGCTAGTCGGGTTCAATGGGCTTGGATTGTAATCTAATATTGTCTGTGTTTCGAACTCAAAGCCCAAGTTAAACAAAGCCCAGACCAAGAAGAAGCCGATGCACCTTAAGTGAAGGCATAGGGTATAAATAGGACCCTCTCCACACATGGAGAGGGTGTTGGTTTACATTTTCTTGTATGTGTAATCTACCACTCTCTTTTTCTCTCTAATATAATCTTCCATCTTTGTTTCTCTCTCTAGTTTCTCTCTTTAATTTTCCATTTTTCTTTTATCTTTTTTCTATCTTATTACTTATTGGTATGGCTTATTGTTGTGATATGGGTTAAGTTTTAGGATAACACCTAGTCCTAATAAGAAAGCTAACTCATCTACTGAGCAACTTCTTCTTATCTTAATGAAAGAGGTAAAAGGAATTAAAGAACAAATCAAACCTTCATTTGATAACTCTTCATCAGGTTCATAAACAAGGAGTTCTAAGTCCATTAAAGGCAAATAAAAAAATTGATTTAGACCTTGTAAACACCATGGTTTCAAAAATTACCTCTCAAGGGACTGTTACTGACCACCTGACCAAAGAACACCCTGAACATGTTATTGTAAAGAAGACCCTATCTAAGCTCAAAGCTTAGTCATCTCAGGCTACCTCTTCTAGGAAGGCTCTTAAGATCGCTACACCCTTCATACCTTGCAAGTATTGTAAGTTCAATGACCATCACTCTAATGAGTTTGAGTACTACCCTGGATGTAACATATGTGGTAGCATTGCTCATGAACCCTTTAATTATGATAAAAAGACCCTTCCCAACAACATGAAACCAAGGATTGCTAATCAGCGATCCAATGAACCTACTGAAAAGTAGGTTCACAAAAAAACTAATTTGTTTCAAATGTCTGTGCAGGATTACTTAAAGAGATATGTATGGTATCCAGATAGTGGCTATTCTAGACACATGACAAAAGTTAAACAATATCTGCACAAATATTCAAAGGAGTCAGGTCCTAAAGTGGTGTTTGGGGATAACTCTTTACGCAAGGTCATCTAAGTATTCTCCAGTTCCCCCTTCTAAAGTGGCTGATAAAGGAAAGGGCATAGCCCAAACCTTTGATGATGACATATTGAAAGTCCCAATCAACACGTCTATATGGAATTATACAACACTAATAAAAACAAATAACACAAGGTATAACTTTTCAATCATGTAATACTTTATTGATATAAATAAAAGAAATACAAAGTGTTATAGATCACACTTGTTGAACGACAATGTAAGGTTACCCTCTGAACAAGTAAACTTGACATATTATCAAGTTTACAAGCGAACTTATATAGACCCGCTGATAGGATCAACTGACTATCTTGTAAGTTCAACAAAGTAGTAAATACACTATAATAACGACAACAATATAAGTGATAGCATTTAATACTTGAGACATTCTCTATTTATAGTGATGTGAGGTTGCTTCCTTAGTGGAGGTAGTTGGGACGTGTCAAGAATCATGTGGTGAAAGTACGTCTGCATTTAATGCACGTCCATTCATGGAAACATCCCGCCCATACTTTTGTGAACAGTTCTACCAACTGTTCACTACTTTCACCAACTCGTACTTAGGTGTGCTTTAATTCGAAAGACACGGTGTCCCGCCATTTTGCTTTATCGAATTGTCCTGCCTAAACACACTTAGAGATAAGTATTAAGTTCAACTTGCTTATCTTCAAAGGGTAATAAAATTATCATGGTATTGCCACTCCTGACTCTCTTCAAACCTTCAGCGTATTCCATCTACATATCAGCTGATATCCATCCCAGTTGACGAGTATGTCTTCAAGTATTCTTTGACTTCCTTGACGATGTCTCTAACTTGAATACGTCTAAGGCTGCTTGCTGAAGCTATGCTTCAGCGAGTCCTTTCATTGCTCGTTGATGTCCATCATCGAGTCTTCAACACTTAGCCTAATCTCTGTTTAAATCTAGGCAGAGATAATTGGTCACTCAATTAGTCCAACAATCTCCTAGCTTTATGAAATTCATAATGGAACTCCCTAAGACATAATACTAAGAGCGGAGGGTGACCGGAGTTTTTGGCTTGATTATGCAAATTTGGTACCAACGGCGCCGCCATAGCCGGTGGCGCCTTTGGTACCATCGCCGGGTGTATCGCATGCGTTTTTGTATTATTATTTTTTTTCAAAACTTGAATTGAGAAGAGCGTGTTTAAACGGATATATTTCAAAAAAAACCTCCTTTTCACCTATAAATACCCACTTTTATCAAACACATTATATATATATTCAGCCCAAATCAAAACATAACTACACTTTCACGTACATTTCACATATCTCTTCCATATTTCATACAATATCCGCTTCCATGGATCCATTTAATAATGTTACGAGGGCCAAAGAATTGTATCGTTTATACAAATTAAACGACCAATATTTAGCACATTACAACGAAGATGACAGTAGTAGTTCACATACTCGGACGTACAAACCTCGTGACTATGAAGGCGTATTACAACGAATCTTGGAAGACTATTTTGGTGACGATCAAAGCTACCCTGAAGCAAATTTTAGGCGACGCTTCCGAACGAGCCGAAAACTATTCTTGAAAATAGTCAAAGGTATAATTAACTATAACATTGAGCCTATTCCTGGTCATTTTAAATTTTTTATACTTTGGTCAGATACCGTTGGTGGAATGAGTATTCATCCTATTATGAAATGTGCGTCTGCTATACACCAATTGGCGTACGGATATACACCCGATGTTTTAGATGAGTATTTACAAATAGGTGAACGTTATAGTCGGGAAAGTTTAGACAACTTTACAAAATGTATTAGAGATTTATAATCGGAAAAGTTTTTAAGAAAACCCTCCCCTAATGATATTGCGAAGATATATAAAAACACGAAAACTATCATGGGTTCCCTGGTATGCTTAGTAGTATAATTTGTATGCATTGGGAATGGAGGAATTATACAAATGCTTATAAAGCCAAATTCAAACGGGGGGATCATAAATATCCGACATTAATGCTTGAAGTGGTTGCTTCACAAGATATTTGGATTTGGCATGCATTTTCAGGATAGTGGGTGCCAATAATGACCTTAATGTTCTACATCGTTCGAATTTGTTTGACGATGTTCTTGACGATCTTGCTCCCGAGTGCCCGTTTACGATGAATGGTCATACCTACAGAGGATATTACCTAGCAGGCGGTATTTATCCTACTTGGTATGCTTTTGTCAAAAGTTATAGCATCGCCCGAACCCAAAATGATTTGAACTTTAAACGGGCTCAAGAAAGTGCAAGAAAAGATATCGAACGGGCTTTTAGTGTTCTTCAGGGTCGTTAGGAAATTATTGCACAACCAACATGATAAAATTTAACTTGTAAGTTACGTAGGGTTATGTATTCTCGCATCATATTGCATAACATGATCCTAAAAGATCAAAAATTCAATATTAGTGAGTACGACGATATATATGTTAGTCCGGTAGCAATTTTACAGCGTACATGGATCGAACGTTATGATGTGCACCAAAAGAATCAAAAAGAGCTACGGGACAAAAACGTGCATAACAGCCTTCGACATGATCTTGTGGATCATCTTTGACAACGACATCTACAATAACACCAAATGTAGTTTCTATATTTATTGTAGTTTTTTTCTCTCATATTGTCGTTTTTATTTTTAAAGTATTGTAATTTTTTCTCGTAATGTCGTTTTTATTTTTAATGTATTGTAATGTTATTTTTATTTAAATAAAATGTGTTTGTTTTAAATTTAAATGTTGAAAAAGTGGTACGAATAACATGTTATTGGTATGTTGTGGGGGAAGGGGTTTTTAGTTATTGGTGTGTTATTGGGAGGGTGTTGATGTGGCGCATGAATAACATGTTATTCACTTCCTGGTCACCCTACACTCTAAGATGTGAAGCCAAGAAATGGATCATAAGTGTTCTTTAAAGTGGTGAAATCATGTGTACAAGTCGACACAAAAATCTGCCTGAATTAGGGTTTTGAACTAACAAGTTTATTTCAAGTTTTTACACAACAAGTATATAATGGTGATATGAAAACAAGTATGAAATGATTATAATGAATGAAAATAAATATTATTAGATGCTTACAAAGAAGTGGTGATGACTGGATGATTAAGAGTGAACATATTACCTAAGAACACTAAGAAAACCCTGGTTTACATAACCAAACCCTAGCTTTTAGTAAACCCTTAACCAAAATACTTGAAAAAACCTTGTTCTTGCTCCTTGTGGTTGCCGAAATATTAGAGAGGAAGAAAGAGTGACATGAGTTTGAATGGTAGTGAATGAGGTGTGTGTTAGGTGGCTAGTTTATATAGAAACACATAAGGAAGGTTGAATGGTTTTAGCATGCATCACATGCTTGTTTTATAGTTATTTAGGGAAGACTTATTTTGGGGTTTTGGGGGTGCATAGAGCCGGACTAAGGAGGATAGTGAGAGGGGAAAAAGAGTGTAATAGTGATCTTAACACTATACACATGTGATATGATTCTAATAAGGTAATATGGGGTTTGTAATTTGGAAAATCTTTTTGTAGTATTACCACTAGTGTGGCCGGTTTCTACAAGGGTTAGGGGGTTGCGTAATTTTTGAAAGTATAAGGTGTAGTTATATAAGTATGTGAAAGGTGGTGAAGTGTTGGGTAATTTGTGTATGCATGCATGTGTAAGAACCCGAGTTTCACGACGTGTATGACAATCGCGAGTTCGACGATATTATTATTATTTTACGAGTTTCTCGTAAGCGAATGTCGACATTTAAAATTTTATTTGTCGTAAATAATTATTTTCGTATTTTATTGCGAACGGGAATTTAAAATGTTTATTTTTGACGTTTCGTGAATCACCGTTTGATCGCGCGTTCGTTAATCGTTTTGAGTATCGTAAAGAGCTACGACGCACCCCGTTATTATTTTCTTGACCGTAAGTTATTATTTTTAAAACCTCGTCGTCTTTGTTCCTTGTCCGTGACCAAAACTTGCGTTTAAAGGCTCGCGTTTTATTAAATCTTGTACTAGTTACATTTTAAATTAAAACTTGACACACAATATTTACAAGGAAATAAAAAGAAAAAAATTATGAAACATGCATGCTAGGCCACATAGCCGCCGGCTATGGTCACAAACACACTCCACCAAATTTGTTTTTCCCATACATGCATAATGATTTCCATGGTTACTTCCAAGACTTGATAAAACCCTTCCTATAACCAAGAAAAACACACATGGTTTACTTTGCTCTCTCCTCTCTTGGTCTCTCTTGTTCGGCTGAGCATAGGAACACACACACTCTCCATTTTCAATTTTTGATACATAAAAACTCATTAAAAACATAGCCACAATGATTCCTTGAGTATTATAGCTTGAGGAAGATTTGTTTTCTTGGTTCTTTCCTCCCTTTTGATTCAAACGAGCAACACACACCACACACAAGCACCATTTTTGGATTTTGATCTTGCAAATACACTTAAACTTCACTTAAAAATGGTTAAAGGCTAACCTAGAGTCAAGTGGTAATTGTTTTCTTCCTTCCTTCTTCTTCTTGTGTTCGAACGAGTACCCAACACCAACATCCTTGGTGGTTTTTGATTTTCTAGCTCATAAATATTGTTTAAGGAGCTATGGCTTGATCATCCATCAAAGAAAAATATACATGCAATAAGGTTTTGAGTAGGTTTGAGTTTTGATTGAAACTAAGGGGTTTTTCGGTTTGGTGGTGGGTTCGAATCAAGCTAGAAGCACACAAGGGTGTATTTGATTTATTATTAATTGGGTTGGTTTAAGTTTCGATTTGGTTTGGTTTGGGTGGTTGTGAGCCACGGCAAGAAACAAAAGGGAACAAGACGAACTCTTTTATTTTTCGACCTTGCTTCCGATAAGCATTGTGAGCCTCCTTTAAACTTTGTTTTGTTTGTTTTATTTATTCGATTTGATATGAGTCGTTGCATGCGATGAAATCGTTTGGATCTAGCGCCGATTAGTCAAGTGATGTTATAAAATGAATAGGTAAGTTAGACATAAGTTATATGTCATGTTAGATGCATTTTAAATGAACTTGTGGGTCAAAAATGAGTTTTGACGTAATTTTTAAACGGTATATTGTGAGCAGAAAGTTTGGAACGCCAAACGGGGATCGAGATTTTGTAAAATATGATTTTAGGCTTGGAAGTATGATAAAGCTATCCGAGACGATCGTTTTGATATAAAATGGGACTTCTAACTCCCAATAACGAATAAACTGGAGCGAAATCGAAATATACACTTTAGTAGAAAATTGGGTCATTTTTAGTATATATTAAATCTGACAGGTTTAGTAATTTGACGTTTTGAGCACTTTCGAGTCCGTTTCGGCCTTCCGGCGAAACACGAAAGTTGTTCGGAATGACGTTTTACGTATCGTCTCTTTTTGGTCAAAGTCGTGAAAATGCAATATAACGGGTCAAAATCGAGAGTCAAACTTCTGTATTTGTATAAAAATATATAGTTCAGCAGATTCTCGTAAAGGCATTTTGGCCAATTTCTATCGAGATCCAGGTCTCGGCTAAAACTAAAAAGTTGTCCGGAATATCGTTTCGCATAAAATCTCTTCTTTGTCCGAATCGTAAAAATGTGATTTAGACAGTCGTTT
>BQNB010000915.1:0-19908 GCA_026074375.1 Tanacetum coccineum | reverse complement strand
CATATATAGGCAAAAATCTGCACTGTAGCACGGTTTCGGCAGTTCCATTTCTGCAAGGGAGCCGGCCACTGCAAGCAGAGAGAACCGACATTACTGTACATCGGATCCAGGCGGTTCCTTTCTCAAAAAGGAACCAGCCATTGTATTTCAAGGGAACCGGCACACAGTTTTGCAAATCCGGATTTTGGATTATTTTATGATACTAAATCTTACACAATCTAATAAGATCTCCAAATATTTTGTCTAGATTTGGAAAGATACTTGAAGATATCTAAGTGATGTCATGCATGAGGTAAATAACATTTTTTTATTTACTTAAAAATGAAAGTAAACTTGTACATGTAAAAATATAAAAAATCTAGTTGAGTGCTTGTCAAAATAAAGTTTATTTGTTTAAATAAAATATATATTTAGACTTAAACTTTAGTGTAAAAATAAAAGTGATGCATTTGTATAAAAATACTTGTAAATGCAAAATGTGAAATGAGGTTTGATCATAATGCAACATAACAAACATGTACGAACATGTGTTGCAACATACGAGGACTCGAGACGTCGAGATATGTTGATGTATGTTGAGACAAAATATGATTACGAGTAACTTGTACACTTTACGTTATGTATTACAAGTTATAATACCTTTACATTACCTTCTCCGTTTACACTATTCTCCCCATTTTGTCAAAACAAAAAGGGTGTGTCCTTGGAGTTTAACTTCATTTCTCCCCGAAAAGGCGAGCTTGCATCGTCCTTAGTGAAGTTAAATTGTCTACTCTAACGCCTTATGTTGTTGCATCCCCTAGGTAATTGTCATTGGTTTATAGCGGATCCATTGATCAAATTTGAAAGCTTAACATACATGAAAGGTTAGTTTCGTGCAACACAAATAATAAAAAATATGAGAGCTATATGATGAAAAAATGACATCTTCCTTTTGGTCGAAACGCAAAGGATTGTCAAAGAGTAAAAGTGATGATGAATGCGTGCATGCTCCCCCTTGACTGTCACACCCCGACAATGGCGGAAACTCGGGAGCGCAACATAATGATCAATCATAACACAAGATACAAAATAGAGAAAACTACAATGCATAAACTTCAAGTGTTACGAAGACCATCAACCTCGAACAACCTCGAGTGATGTCCTAAATGACAATCAAATCCATGAACTCTTACCAATCCAATAGCCCACACAGGGGTCCAAATCCAAACTTAAACCAAAATCTTCCAAATACTAAAACCAAATAAAATAAACAAGCAAGACTTCACATGAAAATCCACTCGGGATACTTCTAAGTCTGCTATCATAAATCACCAACTTATTCCTCTTTCACTTCACCTAAAAATGATACTTGAAAACGTCAACAATATTGTTGGTGAGCTCGTAGGTTTGACCTTAAACCCAAAATCTATGCCAATAATTCAAAACAGTGGACAATAGTGCAATATGACAGTGAATATATATGCAAACAACCCATGACATAGCATCCCTGCTAGTCATATAACACAACCTAGCAATCCCGCTAGTCAATCACTATATGTCACTTACGCACCTAAAGGGCCTACCAGGTGGAGCACTAAATTAGGGCAGGACCTCACACATACCAGGGTAGGCGTACCCATCTGCTCTAATAACTACACAATTACTGGGTAGGCGTACCCATCCGATCCAAACAATCATACAAATACTAGGATAGGCGTACCCCTCCGATCCAAACAATCATGCAACACATCATATTTACATAGCAATCATAAGCACATATCTTGTCCCAAAACAAAACCACATTTCGCACAGTTCAATTCAAAACACATTTGAGTATCATTTTCCCCCAACGGAAAAGACAGTAAAAATGGGGCTACGAGAACTCACCTCAAGCAAGTCTTTAGCAACCAAATCTCAATCACACAGGCAAATGCAACGACGTCCGCACACGACCTAGTCCAGTTAACGTCCCATTTTAATCATTCATTTTCCAAAACAGTCTTCCCGTTTGATGCATATAGTTTAGATGCGTTGTATAATTACCCAATTATTTATAACTTGGTTGATCTAATCTAAGTTAATTCTAATCTAAGTCAAACCTATGCTAATCCTATGTTAGTTCTAATCCTAATTCTAATAGGTAAAAGGGGGGTTTTAGCCTGAGAGACTGGCACGAGTTTGGTGGTGACTACAATCAATTCAAGACACTTTAACCCACGCAAGCAAAAATAACAGAAGATAAAAGAGCGGTCAAGCCTTTTAATAGAAAACTTTATTAGCCATCATTAATCCGATTAGAAGTTGGTTTGTTTATTCAGTGTAATGATTACTTATCTCGAAGAGGCATATCATTCTTAGAATTAGGCGAGACTTCATCCTAAGACCTAGACACATTAATTCTGTCACAAATTAAGCATCCGCATAAAGTATCCTTATTACCTGATTATAATCTATCTTAGGGATTAAAGAAATGGTGATCTTGTTAAACCCTAACTCATAGAGACTTTACCCACTTACTGCTTAATGGAAATTTATACACTAGTAGTCCACTTGTCCAACTATCCAATGGAATCATAACATTATTTGTTGAATTATCTAGATTCACCTACTAGTCAACATGTTTAATAAACCAGAGGAAATTTTCATTAACTAGTTAAGCCAGAAAAGTATCCTTAGCATGATTTTAAAAGGACAATATTTGTGATCCTATAATTCTAGATGTATAAACTACTATATGGAGAGCTATCTCGGCATCTAGATTACTTGGTACGTATCACTAGATTCAGTTGAATGATAGGTCGCATACAAAAGCACGTAAAAAAGTATGAATTAATAAACATAAACAAGCATACAGCGATAAATTAAGCAATCGAGATATAAACAAGACCAAACCTTCAGATCTTCATAATAATGGCTAATACCCGAAGGTATTAGCCTTCAAAGATCATAATTAATACAAGAGTTTTAGCCAAGGTAAACTAACCGAGTTAACGAATGATACCAAAAACTGAACGATTACAAAAGTATAAAAAATTATACGTTGTCTTCTATGGATTGGAATGCGTTACAGGACCTCTTCTTCTCTTTTTCTCTTCATAAAATCGACTTTTGTGGTTTAGGTATCGAGAATATGATTTAGCACACTTAAAACTCGTTTTTGAGTTTTCTATTTATACTGTCTAGAAGTCGGTTCGATATGGCGTATCCAAGGGATTGGATACGGCGTATTGGAGTTTTTTGGAGTAGGGACCACGTTTGATATCTTCTAGAATCTTCACATACTATATATCCAATACGGCGTATTGGTCTTCTCTGGATACGGCGTATTGAGCTTGTATCCTTTATGGTCTTTGGTGAGTGCAGGCACGGATATGCCATATCTTCCTTGATGGATACGGCGTATTGGTAGTCAGAATATTAATCTTCAAAATATCTTCGTTTAAGCTCTAGAATGCACGCCTTTTGCTAATATTCACCAACTACTCCGTAATTACTACAATTCTTAAATATAAACGATTAAGTAATAATTCTTTGCAATAATTATACAAAATGGGTTAATTACATAGGATAAATGATGCTATAAAATAGACGTTATTTGATGTCATCAAATATCCCCCCACTTGAATCCTACTTGTCCTCAAGTAGCCTTTAGAAGTTTATAAAAATGTATTCCTAAGGATATTTTCCGTTAAAGCATTTATTTGATTTATTACAAGTACACAACCAAACACCTCACGAAATAGGAAGATAAAAACACTCAAATCACTCAACTAATCTATGTGGTAACATGTAACTAATTCACTCAATTGCTCGGTCGTGACGAGTATTCTATCATAAGCTTGGCAAGGATACACATCTCCACCGCTAAAGCTAAGGAGTAACAAGTTTATAAAGGTAAATATGGGTTTATATGAGAAGGCTTAGGGTTGATTACTCTAACTAATCTTTATCGATACCAATATTCCAGGAGGGCGACAAAGACCACACATACACACCCGTAACGACGGGATAGACATGCACGCTTCAGGGGCGGATCTACATTGAACGGAGGGTATGCACGTGCATACCCTGCGTAAATTTTGAGTAGTGTAAAATTTTTTGTATTTTTTCAAAAGTAACAACAAAATGCATTAAAAACGTATGAGTGCACACCCTCTAGAATACAGAAAAATTTAGAGTGCACACCCTAGTCAAAGAAAGAAGAAAAAGAAAGCTGGAAGCATCCATGGTTATTTTGTAGGAGACAACGGCATAATGTCTATGAAGAAGAAGGAGGAATGAGGCTAGTAGGTCAAATTTAATTAATACTGGTATCTCTTTAACTGGCCCAATAACGATTTTTGTACTTTGAGGTTGAGTCCAGTAATTTTCAAGGTATAAAGGCCCAAACTACTCTTTTAAACAATATTTCGATACGCATATTCAAGTTTTCAGTCTTATTTTGTTTATGTTGAGCTACAATATAATTTAAAAAACTGTGCTTTCATGTACAATCGAAAAATGGGATTGAAACATAGAGTTGAAAATTTGTGTTTTCATTATAATCTTATCTTAACAACGCGAATATCGAACAAAGTGTAATTAAAATACTCTATTTCAATTAACCAGTTTCATATCGAATAACACAGACTTTAATAAAGCATATCAGCTATAATATATACGATTCAAAAAACACAACAACGCCTAAACTAATATCCCGAAAAACCGACCCGAAAAAACAACCTAAAAAAACGACCCAAGAAAACGTTACTCGTAATTTTTTTTTTGAAGAACTCTCACTAAAAATTGTGCATACCCTACTTCAAAATCCTAGATTCGCCACTGGCACGCTCGATCACATCCTCATTCGCGTAAAACCCATGGTTAATGATTAGGAAAGGGAATTAAATTGTTGTTAAATAAAAATTACGAAAAAAATAGATTAAGTCTAAAATACAAGTTGCTAGACATTTTTTTCCCGACCGTTACCATGATAAAGACACAACTATTTACAACGTCTTGATCATAGATAAAAAACAACAACCTAAGTTGGCGTTCCCGTAATGGTCAACTTTCCAAACATTCCATACTTTACAAGGCAAGTGGCGATATCTTCCACTTTATACAATACTCTACATCGTCGATTTGTATCAATGAATAATCGATCCTTCGTGTAGTTCCTTCGGTAGTTGCGAAATGTTATCTTCATAATTTTCCTTCTCTTTTTTTGTTGGCAATTTGTCTAATTTTTTTGATTTTTTTTGCTAACTCTATACTACGAAACTCGGTGTAGTTTCACCATCTTCACGATCATAATAATTCCGGATAATTCCTTCGATAATTCCTTTATTCTTCGGACGTACCATTTAATTTGCGAGTGGTAAAAATACTGGTTTTGACGATAATTATACATTCACATTTGCGATGTGCAAATTTCTTCAACCGTACCAAAATAGACACAAGACTCGGGAAATACAAACTTTACACTTTAAGCAACTAGCAACTGTAAAATAAACTTAATTCTCAGGGTAGGCTAAGGTGTAAAGGTGTAACGAAACAAATAATTGATGTAGTTCCTAAAGGATTGACTCTACGGGTTGTTCTAGGGGTATCTTACTCTTAAAGTGAGAGTAAACAAATGGTTTATATGGGGGTTAACTAACCAGTGTAGTTAGTTAATAAGCAACATGTAAAGGCAATTTAGGTGTAATCCTAAAATTTACCAATTTAAACAAGTTACTCCATCTAAATCCATAGTACTTATCACTGCGGTCTCGAATAAATATACCAAGCCAAGTTCTAAAGTCTACAACATCACCGACACACTCATATTTTGTGGAATTTAGGTAAACATTTGGAAACGGATAAGGTTAAATCCTCACAATATCTAACAAGGGTTATTGTGTGCGGGTTATGTATCAAGTAATTTCACAAAAGTAAGCTTGAATTTTTTTTAAATTTGAGCAGCATAACTTTAAGGCTTTTAGTGTGAAAATTAGGGACAAGTATACATTCTAATTCATCCCCCACTTGAAATATACAAGTCATTGTTGTATAGATTAAAAACATTAAATACCGGAATTAAAAAGAATTAGATGAGAAAACTCCCCTGATATTTGCTCGGTAGATTCTCCATGTTGAGGTTTAGTGAGTCGAATTCATGTTGAACAGTTGTCTTGAGTTTTCAAGACTTCAACACTTTAAGATTTCCATATTTGTAAATTCTCCAATCATTCGTCGATTTTTTTTCACGAGGTCCTATATAAATTCTCAGAAAACAAATGCAATTCTATCTCCGTGTATTCGTTTGGTTAGACTCCGAAATAAATACCTAAAAACTATACAGGAAATCGATACGCCGTATCCATACCCCAGGATACGCCGTATTGAGACCTGTGTCGAATACACTGTATTCGTTTAACGAATACGCCGTATAGACTGTGTTGAAAATAAAGACTGGATAATGTCCAGATAGTCGATACACCGTATCCATGGGGTTTGGATACTCCGTATAGACAGTCTGGGAAGACAAGCTCGATAAGTAAATTGAAAATACATTACGGGTTGTCTCCCGGCAAGCACTTTTGTTTACAGAAAAGTCTAAGTTAGACTTGTCCTAAGTTAATCCATTCCTTATAAAACAATTTGGGGATCAGAACAGAATGCAACATGGACATACAAAATCTTGATTAGGAAATAATGAATGACAATCCTTTGTTAAGATGATTCCATGTCATGATATTAACAATTTTATACCTCTGATAATAAGTTTCAGTTTGAAATAATTTTATTAGAATGTATCATGACTTGGTCTCCATAAAGCTTATTTGCCACCCGAGTGCATAGGCACCACATTGGTTATATATTTACATTACGTAATGGTTTGAAGATAAATCCCCCGACGATGTGTTCAATATTCGGATTTTATCATCTCCATTGTCCTCATCTGTTTTTGATCATCGGAAAAATTACCATTAAAAGGAAATAAATCATTAATGCATTAACTTTTTGTTTCTTTTAATCAGATATCGGCAATGATGTTTCATTTTTCAAATTAAAATTCATCGATATGTTTGAGGACCTTTCAGTAGGTTACGTTAAGAAATTTGATTTATACGTTAGAGCTTCATTGTAAACAATGGCTAAAAATTCATTCTCAAAATCTTTAAAGAAATCTAAATCATCAAAACAACTAACCGTAGGCTCGGGTGACGGAAACGAAGGCATATTGACTTTTTCATTATCATTTTCTAAATCCGTTTTCAAATCGTTAACAAAAATTAGTTTATAGGAAAATGAATTTTTGTCATAAATTTCATCAAACGATATTTTAAAGTCAATTTCATTGTCGTTAAGATAACTTACCGTAGGCTCACACGAGAGTGTTGCTTTAGATGTTAACGTGTCGTTAAAGACTATAGTGGAATTCAGTTTCATTTGATCTAATACTAATAAACCTTACAACAATTTCTTATTTGTCTGAGGTCTGTGGAACGTCTTCATTATTCCAGATATTACTCATACGTAGCAGTTGCTCCAGTTATACCACTTCCTCAAGCTGATATACTCCTCCATAGTAATGTTGGGGTTATCCATTTTAACCTGTAATAAAATTGCTAGAAAAAAATTGTCAAATAGCTTAATACGTCGTATTCAGTAAACTGAATACGCCATATTGATGATAGAGTCGAATACGTTGTATTGGTTTGAAAAAAAAGTTATACGCCGTATCCAAGAAATTGAATACGCCGTATTGAGTATTCGACTTAGAAAAATTTTAGCGGACTGTAATAATTCAGAAAAACACACAAACACACAATATGCAAAATATACAATGTAGAAAATAAAACACAAACAAACATACAAATATGCAAATTAATCTAAACTAAACTAAACTAAACTAAAAAAATAATAAATAAGAATTAAACAACTTCACCTTCACTGGCAGCGAAGCAAAAATTTAATGTGTCGTTGTGTAGGTGTTAATTTTATGTATCAGTTTTATATTTTATTTTATGGCCGACTATACTAAAAAATACAATTACTTTAACGGGCAGGTACTGGTCGGTGGTAGATTCGTGGTAAGTAGGGTTGTCGAACACTTGAAGCGAGGTTAAATCTCTTAATGCTTTTTATATTTTGGTTTATCAAATCAAAGTTAATTATCATTCTAACTAGGTCAAAACTATGTAATCCTATGTTAGTTCTAATCCTAATTCTAACAGGTAAAAGGGGGTTTTCAGCCTGAGAGACTGGCACAGGTTTGTTTGGTAACTACAATCAATTAAAGACACTTTAACCTACGCAAGCAAATTAACAGAAGATAAAAGAGCGGTCGAGCCTTATGATAGAAAACGGTATTAGCCATCATTAATCCGATTAGAAGTTGGTTTGTTTATTCAATGCAATGATTACTTATCTCGAAGAGGCATATCATTCTTAGACTTATGCAGGACTTCATCCTAAGACCTAGACACATTAATTCTGTCACAATTAAAGCATCCGCACATAATGACTCCCTTATTTGCTGATTATAATCTATCTTAGGGATTATAGCAATGGTGATCTTGTTAAACCCTAGCTCATAGAGACTTTACTTACTTACTGCTTAATGGCAATTTATACTCTAATAGTCTACTTATCTAACTATCCAATAGAATCAGAACATTGTTTGTTGAATTATCTAGACTCACCTACTAGTCAACATGTTCAATAAACTAAAGGCAGTTTTCGTTAACTAGTTAAGCCAGAGCGTTAGCTCTTAGCACGATTTTAGAATGACAATACTTGTGATCCTATGATTCTAGATGTATAAATCACTATATGGAGAGCTATCCCGGAATCTAGATTACTTGGTCCGTATCACTAGATCCAGTTGAATTATAGGTCGCATACAAAAGCACGTAAACAAGTATGAATTGATAAACATAAACAAGCATGCAACGATAAATTAAGCAATCGAGATATAAACAAAACCAACCATTCAGATCTTCATAATAATGGCTAATACCTGAATGTATTATCCTTCAAACATCATAATTAATACAAGAGTAATTGTTTTAGCCAATGTAAACTAACCGAGTTAAAAAATGATACAAAAAATTGAACGATTACAAAAGTATAAGAAATTACACGTTGTCTTCTATGGATTAGAATGCGTTGCAAGACCTCTTCTGCTCTTTTTCTCCTTTGAAAATTGAATTTTATGGTTTAGGTATCGAGAATATGATTTAGCACACTTAAAACTCATTTTTGATTTTTGTATTTATAGGGTCTGGAAGTCGGTTCGATAGGGCGTATCCAAGGGATTGGATACGGCATAGTGGAGTTTCTTGGAGTATGGACCACGTTTGATATCTGCCAGAATATTCACATATTATATATCCAATACGGCGTATTGGTCTTCTCTGGATACGGCGTATTGAGCTTGTTTCCTTTGTGGTCTTTGGTGAGTGCAGGCACGGATACGCCGTATCTTCCTTGATGGATACGGCGTATTGGTTGTCGGAATCATTAATCTTCAAAATATCTTCATTTAAGCTCCAGAATGCGCGCCTTTTGTTAATATTCACCAAGTACTCTATAATTACTACAATTCTCAAATATAAACGATTAAGTAACAATTCTTTGCAATAATTATACAAAATGGGTTAATAACATGGGATAAATGATGCTATAAAATAGACGTTATTTGATGTCATTAGCACCCAAGATTTTTTCTACTATTTTGATTATTTTACTACATCATTTGTGTGCCGGCAAAGAGTTTCGTCTGAGGGCAATTACCCCCAACTACTCAACACTAGCTCCGCCCATGCTATTAGTTTTCCTGATGTGCATATAGTTGATAAATTTACAGTGAAGTCTACCAGATCTAAAAAATGCTTACCACTCTTCTAAATATGGTTAAATGACATAAATACACCACTTAAAACAAAACTCTACCGAAACCACTAAGTCAACGAATCTACAGAACTCAACAACACATTGTCAGTTTTTTTTTTTTTTTTTTTAGCAACATGTGGTGGTGTTGGTGGCTTATTCAGATTAATTGTGGTAGCGGTGTTTGTAGATGGTGGTCAAACTTCGTGTCATGCGAGTTGTTTTGTATGAGTGAGAGATAGAGGATTAGAGAGAGAGAAATGGTTTGTGTTACAGTGAGAAAAAGAAGTTTATATTGATTTTAGGGTGAAATGTCTTTGTATACCTTACGCATGTCAAAATATTTTAAATGGGTTGTTACCATAATAATGGGCTGTTACAACTTTTTTAAATGAGATGTATTATTAATATTGGGTTGGGTTGTTGCAAGTCTTTTAATGAGATGTTACCTGCCAAACAAATTATCATGAATTAAAAAATTATTAATAATATTGAGCTGTTACATGAGTGTATTATGGGCTTATCTGAATATTAGAGGCCTGTTACAAGTCATAACAATTGAATACATTTATTTCCGTAATCTAATGTTTTTTTTTTTCATGTGTAAGTTTGTATTTCATAGCAAAAGGGACAAATATTTCCTTAATAAAGCAATGGTTTGTTATCTTAATATTATAAGACTTCCTTTTTTAGAAAGTCTTAAATGCATTATCTGGTAGTATAGATTAAGTGTTAATTTTGCAAGTGTTGTTATTTTTTCGTATTTGCACATTGAAAGTCTTGTTTACCATTATTCAATAATTTTGAATGCGGGTTCCTTTTAATTTAAAACAAAATTGCAATTTATAATAAATGTTTCCTACTATATTAAACCAAAGAATGTATTATCTATGTTGGGCCAATTACATTGTTGTGTGTTAATAATAATTTAGCCGTATTTAATA
Organism: Tanacetum coccineum; assembly: GCA_026074375.1. Lineage (NCBI taxonomy): Eukaryota > Viridiplantae > Streptophyta > Magnoliopsida > Asterales > Asteraceae > Tanacetum > Tanacetum coccineum. The sequence goes on along the minus strand of BQNB010000915.1, from coordinate 9,121 downwards.
TTAAAACCTATGTACGCATGTGATAAACTTATAAAATGAAATAACAATGAGTCTTTATTGAACGCATATAGTAAAAATAATATTTTTTCGGATATTCTAACTTAAACTTATAAAAAGTAAAAAACATGAGTTGTTCGTATACGCACAACATCGTTATTTATTTATGTACACATTAATTCGTGCTTTCATTTTGATATTAATAATCTTGTGCATATTATTTGTCGTTATTTTTAAACACATATTATGTTTGTATTTTTAAAATATAAAGTCAAGGGGGTTATTTGTTTATTTTTTTGAAGTTATTAAAAAAGATAAACACTTATAAATTTACACTTAACTCCATATTATTTATTTAAAATTCAACCACTAAAGTTTTATTAATCACCTCCTATTTTTTAAGTTTTTGTTTTCACAAATTGACACATATATTATTATGTGTTTTTTCCACCAAAATTTTCAATTTTAACAAAATTGGATTCAATTTTGACTTTTTTAACCAATCATATCGCATGATTTTGCCTACGTGTTAAAATCAAGCGTTCTGATTAGTCTCATTTTTTTAATAATATCAAATCTCATAGAAAACTTTAAAATGATGCAATTCTTTTATTATATAAAAAAATTAAGTAAGAAATGCGTTAACATTTAGTTAAAAAGCTTTCTGCCATTTAAATTATGGGTTGACAAACGATTAAAATCTTTGAGCATATATTTTCATTAAAGATGCTCTAAGACTACCCACATCAGTCATCGAAAAAAAAAACACTTGATCACCGGACACATGAGATTTCTCTTTTCATTTTTTCACCCCTACTCCTTCTCACTTTTCACCAACACATCAATGAAACCAAACCCTCACGGTCAATCCAATTTTTTTTTGAAAAAAGTAAAACTTTTATTAATTCTAAAATAAAAAGTTACAAGAATTATCAAAAGCGTACCACGTACGGAATTAAAAACGTAAACACTACATAGATAAATGAAAAACGTAAATTAAAATGTAATGTTCTACCTCACCCTAAGTATCGTCTTCAACTTTTCATCGGTAGTCGACAAATATAACACTTTGTCTTTTTGACGTTGCTCCATTCGTCGAATTTCCAGCTCTACAACCTTGAGTTCCAGTTCTATCTTTTTGTAGAACCGTAGAGGGGGTGAATATGGTTTTCTTGACTTCTTTGAAGTTTATAAAACTTCAAGTCTCGAAGAGCGAGAGGTGTACTAGTCTACTTTGCAATATGAATAATAAGTAGATAGTGGAGAAGAAGAGCTGAAGAAGAGACACCACAATATATACTGGTTCGGGAAGGGGGGTTTAGTCCTTCCGTACGTCTAGTTGCGAATCCACGACACCGATACTATTCCTAGTATAATCCTTATGGTGGACTATAAACCGTATTACAATTTAACTCCATCGACTTTCAACAAAGCTCGACGCTCACATAGAAGAGTTACTACCTACAGTATTCCGCCCTTGAAATCCACCCCTAAGAACCCGTGATTTGACTTAACCTATAACTCTAGAAGCCTTTCCTTTGGAAGCTTATCAAACCCTAACTAGAGATCCCAATGATATAGGATTGATCCCATGGATAAAGACTTTACCTTACAACTCGAATAAGATTTAAATAAGATAGTTTGTGGAACCAAGTCCTAATCCTTAGCCTAGAGATCGATTTTAAAGAAAGGGTATGAGAAAGAAGACACTCGACGAAACACACAAGTATGGATTAGGTACTTGTGTGGCTCTCTTAAGGAGATGTGTGTTCTTCAATGGATGATAGAGGAGAATATTAAGGATACTTGATGTTTAGACTTAGAGGATTAGAGGAGAGAAAAGAGATGAAAGAATGTTGCAAAGAGGTGAGGAGCACAATGGCCAAGAGGGGGGTAGTTAGAGGCCAAAAACCCAAAGTGGGTAAATGTAATTCGCGTATGGTGCACTGGCCGTGCGTTAGCGCGTGGCCAGCGCGCCAGAAACCCGAACCCATTTTTTTTTAGGTTTTTGGCCTTTTAACTACCCGCTCTTGTTAAACCCCTAATTGTACTTCACGTTGTGACATTTCAATCATTCTTACACTCAGGGTCAACCAACTCAAATAGCCATTGATAAAGTGTTTTGTTAGTATTAAAAGCGTTTTGCTATCGTAAAGTGAAGTGGAAAAGGAATTATCGGAAAGGGTATTTTAGGTATTCCTAAAGTCTTAATAGCTTAGTTGGGATCTGTAAAGATTTGAATTGCTATTTAGGGTACATTGAATTAGTTTTGGAATATTCTTTGCTTGGAGATTAAGGGGGGGAAAGAATTAGAAAATTAAATTTCAATTTATTTTGCCACTGTTAAATAAGAAGGAATGTGTTGTGTATGAGTTGTCAGTGATGTGACATTGATGTGTTGAATGAGCCTTATTGATCTTGTTTGAAATGGAGGGTGAGGATGTGAAGGGTACAGTTGGTTAAGTGGCAAGATCAAGGGTTTAGAAAGAATGTTGTGTCTGTTGTGTGAGTGAGAAGTAAATGTTTATGAGAGAAGCTGTGTTTGTTTGAGATGAGAGATCAATCTAATAGTTGAGAAGAGAATAAGGGAGTTTGGATTGATGACATGGCTTGATCAAGAGTTGAGATGAGAGTGTGTGTGAGTGTGTATAATTTGAATTCATTAGAGAAGAAGGTGAATAGTAGATATGTGGTGGAGAATGTTTTGAAAAGATATGGGATATATTGTTTGGAATGTAGAAGACATAAATGTACCACAACTACAAGGAATGTACATTGTGTAAGAGAATGTGAGTTGGCATTGTTGAGGATAAGATTTGAGGTTTATTTGGTGAAGGTTTATGTGTATGAAGGTTTGAAGATGAAGATGAAGATAAGGATGGAAGAATTTTAAATACAAAGGATGTTGGGTTAATAATTCACATTGCCAATAAGAGAGAAAAAGACGTGGGCCATATGATTTATGGGATGTTTTGGGAAGAAGATGTTGGAGAGGTGCTGTAGAGAGATGAAATCACTTGTTTGGGTAAGAAGGATAAATAAGTGATTAGGAATATTAGGTGAAGATTGGTGTGTAGAAGTAGTGTGGACTATTTACATGTGAGGAATCATGTGGTTGTAAATACTTTGTATGGTAAGGATGTAAGAAAGTTCAAAGTTGATTACTTCCAAATATACAACTCTATTAGTCATTTAGATATTTAATCCCATGATAATCAACAAGGATTTGATCACTAATCATTTTAATGCAAACAAGGTTAAGTGCTTTTGAATCTTAAAGTAAAGCTATCTCTGAAAGGGAAAGGATGGCGTTACGCAAAGTGACCTTGAAACTTGTTTGACCAATTTAGGGAGTAAAAACACGTTTACAATGATTAGGAAAATGTAATCCGGATTAAGGTAAATGACTTTTGCTTGATGGTATGTTAGGAATTTATGTCATACTGGGTTTAGAAATAAGTCTCGGCACTGGCTGAGGAGTTTGAATAATAGATTTGAGTTGATGGTTTCTAAAAGAAAAAAATGGAAGGTTAAAAAGGATTCTTTTTTGCCTCCTCTTTAGTCTAAACCTCATTTGGAGTGTTCCCAAATGCTCAAATATCATGTACATAACTTTATTGAAGTTTCCACATGTGTCGGGTAAGAGGAAAGTCGAAAATTGTAAAATCCATAAAACAGACTTCGCGTGCGCCAGACGTAAAAGTTCGGTTTTATGGATTTTGGCTATCGTTTGTGATTTTACATTTTGCGAACATTTATTTGTCATCGTTAAAACATAAAGGAGTTCCTAGTCAATGTTGCACCAACAATCTCCCCCTTTTTGATGATGACAAATAAAATTTTGGAAAGCAAATAAAATTACAAACATAGCGAAGCGTTGATGAGGTTCACGTCTTGATCTTGGCCTTGTAATTTGGTGAAGCTTGAACATTGTTTTCACTTTGTAAGTCTTACATAGCTTGTTTACTCCCATGTATGCTATGGCTCTTTGCTTCCGTAATTGCTTTCTTTTTTTTATCATTAGGCTTCTCTATTAGCTTTGCTTTCATTCTCCCCATTTTAATCAATAAAAAAGCGGGATCTTGGTCTTTAGATAAAAGGTTGATATCTTTGTTAGAAGAAAGTATAGATGCATTGTTACATGATCCTCTAGATCGTTGCTCCCCTTGTTCTAGGCGGGATCCATGGGTTAAGGGATTACTTCCAAAAGTGTTTAGGATCAACAACTTAGCAACAAGACAATCCACAAACAACACAAGCAAACAAACATACACATGGGCATGTCCAACATGGGTGTACACCCCAAAATATCATAGTATTATGGCAGCCGAGGGCGGTGACTTCTGTAGTATCATACTTCTAAGCAATACTAGAACGACCTCTATATGAGACGTTTTAAGAAAATTGATCACTTGAATTAGGAAATAATAAGTTGTTTAACATTCAGCGGAAGCATAAAAATAGATGATACGAACATCTGTTTATTAAATAGTACAAGTGATCTTCCAATAAACGGGAAATGACTGCAATGCATGAGCTTCATATAGCATCTTCGTTCTTAACACCTGAGAAAAACATTGCTAAAGTGTCAACATAAAGTTGGTGAGTTCATAGGTTTGTTTAAGCAGAAAAGTGTAGTGTTTGTGAATCACAAGATTTCATCCACATATGACAATATAACAGATACAAAGTCATATAAATTGGCATTGCTATTGTCTAAGCTCATGACACCGAAGCGTTAACAAATTACCAATAATAGATGATTGCCCTTGCATGGTCGTCTAACCGGGACACCCGTAATCTGACTCAAATGAAACTGTGTTTGCTTGACTAATGTCAGTCTAAGACAAACAGGGATGTCAATCCCGATAGATCTATCCATAACATTCGCGCTTACAAGGAATTAACGGTTCATGATAAATCGGGCAAATAGCAACTTGGGTTAAATCGGGACTTAGACCAATCAGTAATGAGTAATTGTACTTGTATTCACACGTTTGAAATAAGCAATGTCCTCACCCCAAACTGATGATTTTAGAATGGTAGAGTAGGGGCTTATGAAAACTCACCTTTGACGGTTCAATCGATCGGAGATTTGAAATAGATTTAATAGCACGTCAGTATTGACTCGTCAAACTACCTAGTAATTATGACAAATCTGGAGTTTACATTCTCAAAAATTAATGTATGCAACGAATTATGAAAATGGTCATAAGGCTATGGTCGTTATGTGGTAAGTTTTATGTTTTCAATATGTTTATTTAAAACCGTTTGGTTCTACATGGATTGACTTTACATCTACTAAGTGTCTATACAGAAATATTATACTATCCACGCGTCGCAATTTATATTCACAGTCCATCTTGATTTATACTCTAAGGGAATATAAAAATTATTTGCAAATTAATAAAGTACATATATTTTCTCATCGGTTTATTTATTTATATCGCGGTCATTAATTAATTGTCGTAATTATCAGATTTTTGTATCGCACGGTTCGCTCAGCTCGACTAAATTTCTTATCAGAAAAATACGCTTTTAATCCCTTGACTTTCCAAATAATAATATATATAATATATACAACTCTTTATATTTTATATTCTTTTACTTTTATAATTTTTCACCTTTAAAAACCCGAATAAACTTCTAATTATTTTAGCATCAAAGAATTTATATTAATCGCGTTTTTTTATCCTTATTTATACGTTTATAAATTAATTTCGTCGCTACTATTTTGATTTCACCGAAAATCGTTGTTTTTATAGTTTTCTAACTGTGTGATTAAATCCCGTTTCACTAACGAGTTCACCCTTTTTTGTTTGAGTCTTGACACGGGACGACCCCAAAGACTCAAATAAACATGCACGTACCCATGCTTCCTTTTGTCTAAATTTCACTAGTTAAATTCCTTGCAAGTTGTTACATATCACATGCATTATTCTATACAAATATAAGATGATTACATGGCCTACATTGCTTCCATTCTTTTCTGTTTTTTTTCTGATTTGTCTGCCGAGCACAAGCAGCCACTGTTGTGGCCTTTATTCATCCCTATGTATGTCTCATTTTATATATCTAATGCCTGCATACTTCCTTACGTCTAGAGTTCACAAGTTGTATTTCATGCATGTATTAAAATATAACCCACATGGCCATTATTCTTTTCCTTTTTCTGATTCAAGTCGCAGCCAACAGTGGGTTTGACAACCATTTGTTGTGGTGTCTTCTTCCCTTCACTCACGCACCCTTAGTGATATATTTATAGGTTTCCTTTGTTACTTCACATGGTATTATTTCTATAGGGTTAGTCATGGGATGGATGAAGGTCGAAACTAAGGGCATGGTGATGAGTTTCTCGCAGCCTATTTGGCTGCAATGTAGCAGCAACTGCTGCGAAACTCATGGGTTTAATCAATGATCGTAGACCACAACGGGCACGAAGCTACAATAACACGGGGTTTGGGTATGACCCAACAAGTACACCCTCCTTGTGCCCGATGGTGGCAGCGACGTCCCAACAGTGAGCCCATGGCTCACGGTGGCTCGCCGTTCATCTAATAATTCAGTCCAAGGTGACGGATCAAAATCACCACGCAATTTCTTATGTAAAATCTTTTGTAAAACTCTTGTATCCATACGCCCCCGTGGTGAGCCAACTTTTCAATTTTTAAGTTTTTGTTACTTATTTTTATATATGACTTGTTGTTTATTAGAGTTACCAGAGTTCTTTTATTTAGGGTACGGTATAACCATTGCCTTTACATGCATGCGTGTATACGGATCATGCATGGTTTGTACCATGTAGGTCATATATGCATGGTGCGAGGTCGGGGCTTGAGTAAATGAGGCTACAAGGGTGTGCGACATAGTATGAAAACCGTTAAGCAAGAAATAGAAAAGAGCTTACGAAGGTCCAAGCGAGGAAGATGGTGGTGATGAAAGAACTCGAACCTCCCTTGTTTCACCCCTTTATAACTCGATGTTCGCCTAGCTTGTGCCCTCAACGAAGCTTGAAATTGACTCGTATAAGTTTACTTATTGTTTTCAAGTTTTAGTTGTGAGTCATTTGTTCATGCATGGTGTCTATTTATACTACAAGGTGCTTACCAGTTCACTGAAACCATACATGTGAATGATATTATTAACATACATTATTAGTGTATGATACTATTTATGATGATCACTCTTCTCATAATGTTGTTGAGGAATAGTTATTTTTTGTGAATTGAATTGATATTGAAACGTAACAGGTGAATAGTCTCAAAAAGGTGTAGGACATGAGATGTAAGAATGCAAATGATGATGTTGGTTCGTTCATTTTGAATTCATATCTACTGATTGACTTAGATAACATTTTGTATTTTTGAGTTTTTAGGAGATGCAACGTCAAGTTGTATTGTTGATTTAGTAAAGTCTAAACATTGGTTCATTTATATTTTATTTATTGAAGTATGAACGAGTTTACAAAATAGTATAGTCTGCGACTTTGCTGCGTAAAAATAAAATATGATTTTTTTATTGTTACGCGATCTCTAAAGTACCCCTTTTTTATCCATAAACAAAATGACGATTTATGCGCGTTATTATGTCTCTTGCATAGTGCAAAATGTTGTATGCCGTTTGAAAGATAACTTTTATTGGAAAGGTAACGGTACATTTGAAATGACTTGCGATACATACTTTGCATAAAGGAACAAAAGTTATTTATTTTTCCGAGGTGCTACATCCGCCCCATGTTATGCGATTTCGTCCCGAAATCAAGACGTTGTGGTAGATCGCGGATTTGTGAATAGGTGAGGGTATTTCTCCCTGAATTGGTCCTCGCGTTCCCAAGTGTACTCTGGGCCTCTACGTGCGTTCCAACGGACTTTAATGATTGGTATACGGCTTCGCTTGAGTTGCTTGACCTCGCGGTCCATAATCTCTACGGGTTCTTCAACGAAATTGAGTTTGTCGTCGAGTTGGATTTCCTCCAGAGGAATAACGAGGGTGTCATCGGACAAACATTTCTTTAAGTTGCAGACGTGGAACACATTGTGTACTCGACTAAGTTCTTGAGGTAATTCCAAACGGTAAGCTACTGGACCAATCCTTTCTATAATTCGAAAGGGTCCAATATAACGAGGGTTCAACTTTCCACGTTTCCCAAATCGCATTACGCCCTTCCAGGGCGCGACCTTGAGCAGGACCTTATCTCCAATTTCAAATTCAAGGGGCCTACGCCTCTTGTCAGCATAGCTCTTTTGTCGATCACGTGCAGCTTGCATGTGATCCCTAATCTTGAAAATATTTTTCGTAGTCTCGTGAATAATCTCTGGTCCGGTAAGTTGTGCTTCTCCAACTTTAGCCCAACAAATAGGCGATCAACACTTCCTACCATAAAGTGCTTCGAACGGTGCAGCTTTAATACTCGTGTGTGAACTATTATCCCATGAACATTCTGGTATATCGGGTTGGACCAATAAACCAGAGGGCCTCTGATGTTCAGCCTTAACTTTGGCACAAGTCAGGCATTTGCTAACATATGTGGCGATGTCAGCTTTCATGTTTGGCCACCAATATAACACCTTCAAGTCATGGTACATCTTGTCGGCTCCTGGATGAATAGAATACTTTGACTTATGCGATTCGTGCAAAATCAAAGATCTCGTGTCACCGTAACATGGTAACCAACTTCTATTATCCAAGCATAATGTTCCATCAGTGCGAGCTTCTAACTTCTTTAGCATGCCTTCAATATCTTCTGCTTTAAGGTTTTTGACCTTAATTGCTTCCTTCTGCGCCTCAAGGATTTGTGACGGAAGGTCCAAGCCAATGGTCATAACCAAGGCTCTTACTCGCAATGGTTCGATTCTTTCCTTTCGACTCAAAGCATCTGCTACAACATTTGCTTTGCCCGGGTGATAACGAATTTCGCAATCGTAATCACTTAGGAGTTCTATCCATCGGCGTTGCCTCATATTGAGGTCCTTTTGATCTAGAATATGTTGTAGGCTCTTGTGGTCGGTGAACACTACACACTTCATGCCATACAGATAGTGTCTCCATATTTTCAGGGCGAACACTACTGCTCCTAACTCCAGATCATGAGTGTGTAGTTTTTCTCGTGAATTTTCAGTTATCT
>BQNB010000914.1:123366-152524 GCA_026074375.1 Tanacetum coccineum | reverse complement strand
GGAATATCTCTTCCGGAATCTTTTTATAATTGATTCTATCTTGTGTATTTAATCTCTTTGTGTAGATTTTGACCTTTTGCCTTGGTCAATGGCATTCGGGCAGAATCTGTATTAGGGTTGCTATATAAGTGTATGCTATCACACGAATCAGTACCATTGATGTTACAGAAGCCGGTGGCTTTGTTAGCGTCTAGACCGTGTTTCTAGTTTCCATTGGAATTGCTCTGCTTGCCTTTGTCGGTCTATGGGTTTGCGGTCAAATACAAAACTTGTCCAAGGTATGTTTACACCCATGATTTTGTTCTGTATTCAAAAATTAGAGAAATAGGTGGTTTGGGGAACATGTTGCTTACTCGTACTTTTGAAGCAGATGCAAGAAAATGTACAGGAGGTCTAGAATGGAAAGCCTTAGGAGGGGTGGCTTTAATGGATCCAATTTGTGACACTATCCCTTCTGCTTTTTATGTCTAACTCTATGGGGCTATTTTGTAACCCATCTTTCCTTCTACGCAGACAGTGAAATTAACACATACATAACCTTTTCCATATTTTCAGACAGCATTAATGAATATATGATAACTTATTTTTTTCTACCAAGTTTCTTCTGTATACTATTCCTGCTGGTATTATCCAAAATGTCATATTTCAAGTTCCTTGTTTCTAGCAGTGATGTATTTTGAACCTCTCTCTCTCTCTCTCTCTCTCTTGCAAGACTCTACCCTTTGTTTCCATTTGGTGAATATCCTTTTTCATTTTTCTTGTAGCCAATCGCTTCAATTCATTACAATACTCAGTTATCTTTTATTATGTGAAAAATAAGCAGGAGCTTTAGCATTTATATACACCTGCAAAAGAAGATAACATGACCTAAATAAGCTCGTTCAAGTTGTTGCACATACACGTAAAATATTAGCAGTAACCAAATAAAGAGGGAAACATCAAAATACCATTTTCAACGAAAACAACAAACAAATCCAACAACCTTTGCATATTTTAAAACCTTAAACAAACATGATCCATTAATTTTGAAATGTAGCATGCATATTCCATGGTTAAAGGGTGTTTGGGATAACTCACTGTAAGTACTTACTTTGTCACTTCTAGGAATATGCTTTAAAAGAATGAGCATACGAAACTCAGAATTAAACATTCATGTTTTTACAAACATTCATAAATCACTGCTGTAAATTGTAATGATCTTTCCATTGGATTTATTTGTATCGCGCTCTTTATTGGTATAATCTCAAAACGGAACAATTTCATGTAAAAGCTGATATATAAAGTTGAATCTATCTGTGTTTATTAGATTTATTCGAAAGGATATCATTTAAGTTAGAACTTAATAGTATTTAACCTTTATTAAAATGTTCAAGGTAAATTAAAAAGTTTACCTTTTGGTACTTTGCATTAAGAATCAGTTTCAGACCGTACTTTCTCTGACCATATCCATTGACGATCAAAGTAAAAGTTACCTTTATAGACACTGATGAGGTCCTTCTGCGGGTCCTAAAAACATCCAAAAAGACATTGAAAAGGTCCTTCTGTAGATCCTTGCAACACCTGAAAGACCTGACATGAAGAAGTATTAGGCACCGATATGATCGCGTTAAAACTTATTAATAAGCTTACACACACTTGTAAGAGCATCATTTAGTGATGAGTTGTTGGAAATTATATTGAGTTGATAAGACAAAACAATGAAACAAGTACTGCTAATATATGAAAGCAGTAGTATATATGTTGGATACTACTGCTAAGCGTCACAAAAGGTTTATACTACTAGTACTTGATAAGATTTCAGAAGACTTCCTCAAAAAGATAACAAAAGATAAAGATAAATGTTCAAAATATTTAGTTGTTTAAATAATATCTTTATTGTTATTCTTTGTAAACCTAATATTCTTTATTATATAAAGAGATATTAGGTCATAGGTTTAGGGTGTGTCAAGATGTAAACACCTAAATGTGTGTGTGTGTGTATAGGCGCGAGTCTTATTATAGACGCCTAGTGTTTAGCCTCAAGGTCAAAGTAACTTGATCCCGTTATAGTTCATTAATATAACCGTTCTACCATTGATCAAGGTAGAATTAGGGCTTGGAGTAATTGTCATAGTGAAGATAATGATGAAAACCTTGTTACAATAACAATAATTCTTTATTTTGAATATTCCTCCTTTGTTATTGTTCATCCTAGATTAGTTCTAATCAAACTAGAGCTATAAATGATCCAAAAATTATCACGTATTTTAGTTCTATCAGGTGGTATCAGAGCCACGGGGCTCATGATCTAGGGTTGTACAAGGTTTATGTGTCGATATCATGATCAAGAATTTTTATTGAACGAAACCATAAAAGGTTTTATTTTTATCGAAGTTGAGAGGGTTGTGTACAAAACCCTAACAGGATCAACGACAGATATTCGCTGCTCATTAGAGATTTAGGGTTTTCCAAAACCCTAACATGTTGTCGACATCAAGAGGAATCAGATGCGTGTAATTTACTGAGCAGCTGCTGGTGATTTGATGTTTGATTAATGGCTAAACGTTTTAGGGTACCATGTTGGTGTCTGGTACTAATTTTTATTCACAGGTCGACACAGGAATTTAGGGTTGTGACATAAGTGATACAGTAGGTTGATGAATAGCTGTGATGTTGCAGCTATTATATACTGATTGGTTATTTAATGGTTCTTTGGTGATCGTTATTGAAGTTGGTAACAAATGGAAGGAAAGAGGCTCTTGATTTATTGTTTATGGCATTTTGGTATTCATTAATGTGTATTGGTGTTACCACAAAAGAAGGTTCAGCAGGTATAGTTGATGTTTGGTGATCACTTATGGTTAATGGAAGAATAGGATATGGTATGATGCGATCTTATTGGCTGCTTGATGCTTATGATTAGGGTTTCGAGCATATTGATATTGATGGTTTATGATTGCTGCTCGTGCTAGTTAATACTGCCAATATGTATTAATGCTGCCAGTTTAAGCATTACTGCTGCCCATACACATTAGTGCTGCTATATATAGAGGTTAATGCTGCTTGTGTTTGTTAGTAGTGTCAAAGGCTTGTTAGTGCTGCCAAGCACATACTTAGTGCTGCTATTGAGCCAAAAGGAAGGATTACTTGTGTTGCTAATGAATTTGGATGAAATCGTATTGGATGCTTAGGATCAACAAGGTTAAAGCAGATTGTTTATACTAGTTGTTATCTATTGTAGAAGATTGGTGTTCGTGTTGGGATTGGTGAAGACTGGTTTGATTGTGTATTTGTTAACCCTAAGTGTTTTAAAGCTGCCATGTATACACTTAATATTGCTAGCTTTGTTGTATTAAGTTTATGTTGCTAGGGTTTTCAAATTGTACACTTAATACTGCTACTTGGTTATTAGTACTGATAGATTTGGAAAAGCAGTTACTATTGTCCTTTTTGGTTGTGGCTTATTAAGTTTGTACTGCTAGCATTAAAAAGCAATTTAGTTAATATTGCTTGGGCTTTATGGATTTAATACTGCTAGCTCTATTCGATATCGGATGACACACACATGGTTTGGATCTCGGATTGAACAGGATGCTTCGTTTAAGGGGAAGCTAACAGATTGATTTTGGTTTAAATGTTTAAAGGCTAGTATTTGGATTTATTGGATTAATTGGTTACGGAGATGATTATTTATCACCTATTTGAAGTTGAAGTAGAATTACTTGGGTACGTGTTCTTATCATATCTTAAACGGCTTACAACGTTTAAAGATAACTTGTTCGTGCTTAGAAACGATGTGACGAAGACTTGACAAATCTAGCAAAGGTGTGTGATTTACAAACTTATGGTGCTCAATGCTCACATTTGCTATCACTTGTTATGTGTCTCATAGAAGATGAGGATTTTTGTCAAGAGGTTGCGATCTACTTATATTTCACAGATTTATTTATAAGTTTGACGTCACGTGGATAGTACAAGATATAAGACACAAGTTTGGGTTATTCTACTTCAGCATCAAGTTCGTTATACTTAGTTTTCTTCATCAGTAATCATTACATAGAGCCTACAGAATTGAAGATTCAAGAAATGGTTAACATATGGGTTTCAGGGGAAGCTTATTGTTAAAATGTTTAACCATTTACATGCACCACATGAGGTGAAGGTTTTTACTACTGTAAGTCATTATTACTACTGCTAGTTTAAGTTTCTACTGCTCAAGTTCATTTATCTTAAGGCGCGTCATGGAGGGTAATTTGAGTTGTTGGAAGGCTGGATTAGAAGTGTGATAGTGGTTTGTGGTTGTCGAAATCAAAGTTGCATACTTTAGTCTCCTATTTGATTATGACAAAAAGGGGAAGAAGATTTACAAAGAAGATGTGCAACTTACAGATCCTTGGTGGAATTGCATGGATCCTTATTCTTTCATATATATATTAGCTTTAAGGGAAGTTTGTGCTTATATGGTTTTGTCAAGTTGATAAGTCAAAACAATGAAACAAGTACTGCTAATATATGAAACCAGTAGTATATATGTTGGATACTACTGCTAGGCATCACAAAAGGTTTATACTGCTAGTACTTGATAAGATTTCAGAAGACTTCCTCAAGAAAATAACAGAAGATAAAGATAAATGTTTAAAAGATTTAGTTGGAATAATATCTTTATTGTTATTCTTTGTAAACCTAATACTCTCTATTATTTAAAGAGATATCAGGTCATAGGTTTAGGGTGTGTCAAGATGTAAACACCTAAACGTGTATGTGTAGGCGTGAGTCTTATTATAGACGCTTAGTGTTTAGCCTCAAGGTCAAGGTAACTTGATCCTGTTATAGTTCATTGATATAACCGTTCTACCATTGATCAAGGTAGAATTGGGACTTGAAGTAATTGTTATAGTGAAGATAATGATGAAAACCTTGTTACAATAACAATGATTCTTTATTTTGAATATTCTGCCTTTGTTATTGTTCATCCTGGATTAGTTCTAATCAAACTAGAGCTATAAACGATCCAAAAACTATCACGTGTTTTAGTTCTATCATGAGTAAAGATACATACACACACATAAATATGACCCATTTTGAAAAGTTATAGCATTTTATTTTGTGGGCTGATGCAAGTTGATAAGGTATATATAACTCCATCAAAGAAGAATTTATTGACGGTAACATTCAGTCATGTTGGGTTCAGTTCCTGAGCCCTTTAGTCTTTCAGTAGATTTAAACATAAAATCCCCTAAGTGTTACTCAAGCTAAAGTCTTTCAGTTTGAGTCAATGAAGTTTCTTCAGCTTCAGCTCTTCAGGTCCTTAGAAGATTGAAAAGTATCTTCACTTCAGTTTATGCAGCGGTAGCAAAGAGCTTCAGTTCAGCTTGGTTGACAATTCCAAGCTGGACGATGTCTATCTCCTTAACAGAAGGTGAAATAAATGTCAAAAGGAATAAAGCAATCTCCTTGGGAAAAAGTGCTTTAAGTTGGTATAAAAGTATAACAAATTTTCTTAAAGGATTGTACTTGGTACTTTGGAGCACGTCTGCATTAAATGGTATCTCAACCACCCATTGGATGCATGACACACGTATTAGGTTAACTTGTAAACCTTAATCCCTTTGCCTATAAAAAGAAAGGGATTCCCAGAGTAAATGCCATCTCTTCCAATTTATGTGAAACACATTGAAGAGTTCATTTATCTCTCAAACAAACTGAATAGAAACTGTTGAAGCTGAAGCTTCAGTTCTAGTCGAATAGTTTGTTTTCTTATTTCTCATAACTTTGGTTAAAGAATGAGTTTGAAGGAGATAACACCCCAATTGTCATTCAACCACCTTGCTATTCCGCAAGCAAGGTGTGCTAATATATATCTTGATAATTCCCTGGAGTTCTATAATTTTCTAGAGAAGTGTAGTGTGGTGTGTGTGTGTCATAAAGAATAAGAAGGATGGAAGACAATGGTTTTGCTAATAATCAATTGAAGAAGGTTTAAGGTTCTAATTCAAGGGTTTAGTCCATACTAATGATCCTACACAAGTAAGTAACTTTAATTGAGTTAATTGAAGAATAAAGAGTTAGGGTTCATGTAACCCAAAATTAAGGGTTTTGGGTAATTATAGTTCTCACCAAGAATCAAGATGTTTAATGACATGGTTAAAGTTAATTGATGAATAAGTGTAAGAAATTAGGGTTTTCATCATATGATCAAGATATCATCATATGATGATCAAGGAAGGAAATTGGGTAAGTTGTAGGTATGTTTAATGGGTCATGTAAACCTTATTAATTGTATTTGTATAAATGTGAAAAATAGGTGCTTGTATTGATTACGAGTAAGAACCAAGGATCGAAGATAATGGTGATAATGCTTATGTTTATTAGCTTGGATTCAAGGTAAGTAAACAGGTTATAATGTGCTATTATATGGATTTTATCATATATGTGTTATGTGAATTTATGTGTGTGTGAGGTTTATGAAATGTTGGTTACAAAGCTTGGATTAAGAATAGATATAGGTTAGTTTGGCATAACTAACCCAAGTGGTGGTTAAGAATATATTGACCCTTTTGAGGTATGTAATGTTTTGAATGTTATGATGTAATGTGTTTAATGTGTAATGTGACAATTTTGATGAATGTAGTCGTATGGACTAATGAAGAATGAGAATGGATGTTTATGTGGTGAATGAAGTATAATGTCATGTTATTGCCGTTTACTTACTAAGCGAAATGCTTACGATTTAGTTGCCTAATGTTTTGTAGGTTCAAGGGAAGAAGGTAAAGCATTTGGTAAAGGTTAAGTTTTGGAAGCAAGGATTAAGTATAATGAAGAATGTGCATAGGAGCTTAGTAGTTGTATACCAAGCTCGAATCAAAGTTGAACCCCAAAAGTGTCCTAATGGTTTGTAAGTATTAAGTGTCAAGTGTCAATGTCTTTGGTAAGGGTCTTGTAGATGAATGAAGGTAAATGGGTCGTTATGTGAATGTAAATGGGTCAAACGGGGTGTTTGGTAATCCCCGTAAGATATATGTTTTTGAGTCATTTGGACCGCGAATGTTTGTGGAAATGAAGCATTATGTTATGTTAAGGAATTCTAGAAGTTTTGGTATTAAGTCGAGTTATACTAGTTGTTTTTCGAAAAATGGGTCAAAATATACAAGTGTAGGAAATGGGTCTATTTTAGACTAAAAAGGGTCTATTTTCGATTCTGCAAAAAATGGGTCTATTTTAGACTAAAAAGTGTCTATTTTTGATTATGCAGAAAATGTGTCTACTTTAGATGCAAAAAGATCTATTTTAGACTATTACTAACTTAAAAGGGGTTATGCAGGAAATGGGTCCAATTTAGATGCAGAAGGGTCTATTTTAGACTAATACCAATGTCATTAGTGTAAGGTCACTCCTGGTCAAGCTTATGAGTAAAAGTTTTTAATTTTGGTCAAATCAAGAGTCGGAATGGGGGCGTTTCAATACCTCGGCGCTAACTTACCTCTCTTTGCAAAATGAATCACGCATTTCCAAAGCGACACCTTTAATAACATACAATCTCCTACCTCAAACTCTAACGACTTACGTCTATTATCAGCATAGCTCTTTTGACGATCCTTCGCCGCTTTGAGCTTTTCCTTTATCAACACTACCTTATCAGTTGTTTCCTGTACCAGTTCGGGTCCAAATAAACTACTTTCACCAATTTCCGCCCATAGAACGGGCTACCTACATTTTCTTCCATACAATGCTTCGAACGGAGCACACTAAATGCTCTAATGATAACTATTGTTGTAGGAGAATTCAGCTAGCGGTAGGTAAACATCCCAATTGCCATCAAAGTCAATAACACATGCCCTTAACATATCCTCCAAAGTCTGAATCGTACGCTCACTTTGTCCATCTATTTGAGGATGATAAGCTATGCTCATATCCAATCGTATCCCTAAAGCTTTTTGCACTGTTTGCCAACAACATGATGTAAACCGTCCATCTCCATCCGAAATAATCGACACGGGAACTCCGTGTCGAGCGACTATCTCATCAATGTACAACTTTACTAATCTCTCGGTACTATAATCCTCACGCATCACCAAAAAATGAGCCGACTTGGTCAGCCTGTCGACTATTACCCAAATCATATCATGCCCACCCTTCGTCTTAGGTAACTTGGTGATAAAATCCATGGTGATCTTATCCCACTTCCATTCTGGTATCTCGGGTTGTTGCAATAAACCCGAAGGCCTTTGATGCTCAACCTTCACCTTAGAACAAGTTAAACATTTGCTAACATAAGTAGCAATATCCCTCTTCATTCCCGGCCACCAGTACATATCTCAAAGATCATGGTACATCTTATTCGCTCCAGGATGTACAGAGTACTTAGTCTTATGAGCTTCATCCATAATTATCGTTCTTACACCTCCTGCTAATGGAACCCATAAACGGTCCATAAAGCATAAACTCTCGTTTTCTTTCTTTTTCATCTGTTGATCTAACCCATGTAGCTTTTCTGTAAGTACATTCTCTTGCTTGAACGCCTCACCCTGGGCTGCCAGTATCATTCCTCTTACTCCAGGTTGAATAGTCTTAGCTATTACTCGTACACGTCTGGGTTTCACTCATTCCTTCCTACTCAATGCATCAGCCACCACATTCGCCTTACCTGGATGGTAGCGAATCTCACACTCATAGTTACTAAATAACTCAATCCACCTCCTTTGACGCATATTCAACTCCTTCTGATCAAATATGTGTTGAAGGCTTTTATGATCCGTGTAGATGACACTCTTCGTACCATACAAATAATGCCTCCAAGTTTTAAGGGCAAACATAACTGCTCCCAATTCCAGGTCGTGCGTTGTGTAATTCTCCGCATGGATCTTTAGCTGTCTTGATGCATAGGCAATTACTTTGCCTCCTTGCATGAATACACAACCTAATCCTTAATTTGATGCATCACAGTAGACTACAAAATCTTCAACCTCATCAGGTTGTGACAATATTGGTGCATCACACAAATTATTCTTCAAATTCTAGAAAGACTCTTCCTGTTCCACGCCCCACTTATACTTTTTGTTCTTCTAGGTCAACGAAGTAAGGGGTTTAGCAATCTTAAAGAAGTTTACGATAAAACATCGGTAGTAACCTGCTAACCCCAAAAATGATTGAATTTCAGACGGTGTTGTAGGAGCTTTCCAATTCTTTACCACCTTAATCTTACTTGGATCCATGTGAATACCATTTTGGTTGACCACATGACCAAGGAAATGCACTTCTTGCAACCAGAACTCACACTTAGAGAACTTAGCATACAACTTATCCTTCTTCAGCCATTCCAACACCAACCTCAAATAAACCTCATGTTCCTCTTTAGACTTTGAGTAGATCAAAATGTCATTGATGAAAACCATGACAAACCTATCTAGGTACGGTTTACAAACCTGGTTCATCAAATCCATAAAGATTGTTGGTGCATTGGTTAATCCAAAAGGCATAACTGTAAACTCAAAATGTCTGTATCTCGTTCGAAACGCGGTCTTTGGAATATCATCCTCATGTACTCGCAGCTAGTGATAACCCGATCGAAGATCTATCTTAGAGAAATAACGCGAACCTTGTAACTGGTCGAACAAGTCGTTGATCCTGGGGAGATTCTTGGTCGAATAAAATGTATATCAACAAATTCTAAGGGTTAAAAATTTATCGAATAGGGTAACAAACGTATATCAAATCAAAGGCTAGAAAACATATAAGGGATTTCACATATGCAAATAGACGTGGATCAAATGACATAAGAATCCTTTAAAGAAAGGATATAATATCTATACCGATAGGAAACGCAAACAAAAGAGTCAACAAAGCGCACCAAGACAAAAGGAACACATATCAAAAATGATTAATACGAAAGATATAATTCTTATACTAATAATTGACTTTACTCGAAAGAACCAATTAAATAATGTTTAAAAAATCATTTTGAACAATAAAGAAAGTCATTTTTTTAAATCATTTTAAATATAAGAATCGTCTTAAACATAATCTTTATAAAATTCATTTCAAACATGGTTGTCATAAAAATCCAGAGACAGTTATTTAACAGTGTATCGCATCTTACCCATATAAATTACTTTAAACAAACTTTTTATAAAAATAAAATTTATCAAAACAAGCATATAAAAATATTATCATATCTTATTCATAAAGATTATCTTAAAAGAAATTTGACAGTCAATCAATTATCATACTGTTTCATAAAATTTGTTGTAAACATTGTTTCTAAAAAAAATAAAGAGACATTTCTATAAAAGTGTTGTATTCGTAAAAATTATTTCAAAAATAGTTTCCCCCAAACCTCATCAAGATATAATTCAATGGGATTTTTATAGTTCATCCTCAATATAAAATATGTACTCAACAAAGGAAATCGTAATACCCAGAAAGGATTGCAAAATACCATGAGAACTCTAACACAATCTATTGCTTGAAGGCAAAAGAAAGTACAAAGAACCATATAATCAGAATAACAGTCAAACAAACACGTACAAGTGAAATTCGTGCAAAGACATTACGAACCAAAAGAAGAACGTAATGACTCATCCGTACTAATGATCAAAATAAGAACCATAGAAAAGCATCGGTACTAACATGTCGCAAAGATGTTATGAAAACTAAAGGATGTGAAAAACAAGGGACTAAACATCCACATTAATATGTTATGAACCATTAGTGCTTGAAGAAAAATTTTGATACTCATGCGAGTAATCGATGCAACGAAAGAACTAGTGAAAAGCACTTATATCCAAAAGAGCAGATCCGAATAACCAATATACATCAAGACGTCGGATAGGAAAGATAGGACATCCATACTAACATAGTACGATGAAGGGATGCTAAACTTAAAGTTAGGATTCCTAACAAATAATCGATTGATCGATTAAACTCAATAGCCATAATAGTAATAAAAGGTATCCAAGATATTCATAACCGATAGGTAGAAAAGAAACGTGTTTACTACGCAACTAAGCCCAACAAAATCGCTCATTAGTTAAGAGAAGAATTCTCTAACTATATACCATGCTTATCATTAACACACATATAACAACATTTTACACTATCACATAACAAACAAACACCGATCAATGCCATCATGGTCACAAGTCTACGTATGTGATGCCTTTATAATTATGTTGGCCACCACAATTATAATTGCATCCTTTCACACGTATACTTACTTCCAAGACTACACCTCTCAATGATAACGCACATATAAACACATATACCACATTGCACATCTTAAACCACTCCAATATAACACATAAAGGATGCTCCATCAAAGAAATACTTACTTAAATAAAGATAAAATCAAAATAACATAAAGGAACTAAAGTCTCGCAGTGCCTCCAAAATACAAAATATCTGAAAGAAACAATCAATAGCAACGTAACGAGGTAAAAGACAGAATAAACTTATGCCGGGCCTCGCTTGGGTTTAACTTTGCCTTCGCAACAGTCACCCAACTCTGCGGGTCCAGGCCTACTACAAGCATTCGAAAAGCGATCAACTACCATATCTCCTTTAGTTCCATAAGAGGATCCTTCTTAATTGGCTCCTCTTTTGGGTCTCTATAGCGCTTAAGTCCAATTGGGAAAATGGTTCCCCAACGAAACTTCTTACGGATAAAGAGAGACATAGCTATAAATAGTAAGGAAGTAATATATACCATATTAGATAATAGTATACAAGATAGCTAAAGAAAAGTTAGACAGAATAAGATTATAAAAGCTATATAATTAGGGGAAAGTATAATAGTTATAATACTAAACACTTAGGCCCTAAAATGCATCTATATAAAGGACTCCTAGGTTATAGTCTAGGCTTGACCACCTACTTCTCTATAACCAATGGCTTTGATACCAATCTGTCACACCCCGCCAAGGCAGAAACGCGAGGCGTAACAAGAATGGATATCATCACAACACAATGGTGTCACAATAGAGAAAACTACATGAACTAAATGGCACATAAGGGACACAAAGTGTCATGAAAATACCCAAACAAACATAAAAGATATCTGGCGTCTTGTATTGAAGTAAAAGGGGTTCACATCAATACCAAGACATGCAATATAACCAAAACAAGCCTAAGCAGTTTAAACCAACAAACATTTAATATTCAATCAAACGAGAAATAAACAAGGAGATTAAACTCCGCATGCAGCCTATGGTCTCTCTAGCCGCTTCTCTCATTCCTATGATCTTCATTATGCTCACCTGAAAATGATGCTTAAAACGTCAACACAAAGGTTGGTGAGAGTCATAGGTTTAAGACACACAATTCAAACCTTAATTTAATTACTGTGATTAATAAAGATAAAGTAGGACAATTATGAACTATCATGAACTTATGCTAACATGCAATCCAAATCATCATATCAACAAATCAAATACTGGGTAGGCGTACCCATCCGATCCATTCTAATATTGGGTAGGTGTACCCATCCAATCCATTCCAAAACTAAGTAGGCGTACTCATCTGATCCATTCCACAACACTTAACATGCCAAAAAATAGAACATGCAAGTAAACCACAATCAACGTGTAACATCAAGTCATGTAACAGTCACACAATGTCCATACTCAAATTAAAACACATAATCACAACAATTTAAAAAATTTCAAAACCATTTGCATCATTTCCATCCCAATTTAAAAGCAATGTAAAAAAGAGGGACTATAAAACTCACCTAATGCTCAAGCAGCATCCAAATATCTTACATAAAGCTACACAATAGAATATAAACGTGTTACACGCGACTAAGCCAAATGCTTATGCCCATGTAACAATCATATGATGGATGTCTAAGGGGTGTACATACCTCCATGGGTCACCCTAACACCATGCCCAACTTTACCCCTTTAATTTACTCATAAGTCTACTTAACTACATTTTACCCAAAAATGCAGAATTTTAGTCACTTTTCTAACCTTCAACCCTTATCTACCGAACCTAATAAATTCTCAAATAAATCACCTATGTACACTTAGGTGTTTAATAACTACCTCATATTCCCCAAAATCTATACACAAGTACAAATGCCTCAAATAAATTCCCAACTTAAAAGTACCTAAATTCGGATCTGAACGCGCACTAACAAGTTTGACCTTGTTAACCATACTTAGACAATGAATTAGGACCTGAGCTTAGAGTTGGAGTTAATAGACATATAAAACTTGACTTTTGTGTTTTGGCTAACGTTAATTTAAATTTTAAGTAGGGGTTTTACCTCTCTAATTCTGACCTAAATCTGATCCGTATTTACTGTTTTGACAACTTTTCTTGCAACGGCCATTTGACTAACTTTTCGAACTCAAAATTGTTCGAGGCCATACTTTTTGAAAAGTAGAATTTTTGAACTACAATTTAGGCACCGAAAACACCTCAAAACACGTTTCTATCCTCAAGATATCATTCATTGAACACAGCCCTAAAATCTGCCAAACCCTAATTAACAAATTAACGCGATCTAAGCCTAACCGATTACACCAATATGATCCTAATCAAACCCTAAACGTACTAGCATAATCATAACATCATTAATTACATAATTTTTAAAACCCTAATGACCTATCATAATGTTTGTTACATGATTTAAAAGAATGAATAAGAGAAGAATCATTACCTAGCTTGCTTACCCGCTCCTAACCCGAACTAGCTCTTAATTTCTTGGATCAATAATTTTGTCTTCCTTGTTCTTAGGGGGAGGGTTTCGTATGGCAGATAGGAAGGAGGAAAAAAATAAATGAGCTAGGGTTTTATATATATTAGACTAATTAAATAGAGTCCTAGTCTAACTAAACTTAGGATTAAACAAAATACATTTTTTTCGTTTTTCTCTTAAAAACCAACCGACCCCTATATATATTATTATTATTTTATTAATTATACTTATATTTACATTACCTTAATTTCCTATAAAAACATTGGTAAAATTAGTAACCTTTTACATGAAAAACTAAATACTAACTTTCTATTTATAACTTTCATTTCCAAAACACTTTCTATATTTAGAAAGTTCATTACTAATTCTCACATTTCACAAACCTAATTCACTTCCATTATGACATACTTTCCATAATAATCCAACACATAATTATCCATAAATTGACGTAGCAATGCCTGCAACACGTCACTCATTTCCAATGTCACTTGTTGCGAATAAATCTTCACAAGTTAGTACTTCTAGTTTAAGAACTTAGTACTGCCCAGCATATAACTACCAGTACTAAATGGTGATTACTGCCAAAAGAAAGTTAGTACTGTCAGTACTAACTTAATACTGCTAGAAGACTTAGTACTGCTGCATGAAGAATACAACTGCCAAAGATTGTTAAAGACGCGTGAAGTGATATGTATGAAGCTTATTATATATTCTATATAGTTAGAAGATACGTAGATATCTTATATAAACTTATAAGATTTGTATCTTGTAAAGGACTCCTTGGTGTATAAAAGGAGATCCTAGGTTTTGGTTGAAAAACACATCTCGATAGACATATCCATAGCTTCAAGGTTGTAAACCCTAGTACTAGTCAGAGTACTCGTATTATTTATTATAATAATATTGAAGCTTTTTGGTTAATATCCTTTATTCATTCTACTGCATCATTGTTACTATTCCATTGCTTTTCTTCTAAATACTAAAGAGTAGATTCCGCATACTCTTAGTATCAACAAAGTTTTTAAGCATGGTTGTGTTGAATCTATTCAATACAACTAACCCTTTACAAGGTTTACAAGATCTAGCAGGGATCAACAAGTGGTATCAGAGCCTTGTGTTCTGAAACTTTGATCTAGAAGATATGGAATTTGAATCTACACATAGTAATACTACTGCTAAGCTACCCATACTCAAACTTGGTGAGTATGAGATGTGGGTGATAAGAATCAATCAATGCTTCTAGGTACAAGACTATGCTCTATGGGAGGTCATAGAGAATGGTAACTCATAGGTATCTATACCTCAAATAGCACAAGAGAATGGTACTTCTGTTACAAAGATGTCAGTACCTGTAACTGCTGAAAAAAAGACCAACAAAAAGAATGGTATGAAGGCTAGAAGCTTGCTACTCATGGTTCTTCCTAATGAACATCAACTTACTTTCAGTCAGTACACTGATGCTAAAACAATGTTTGCTGCTATTGAAACATGATTTAGAGGTAATGAAGCCACTAAGAAAACATATAAGACAATTTTGAAGCAACAATATAAAAATTTTAATGCATCAAGCACAGAGTCTCTTGACTCTATCTTTAACAGGCTCCAGAAGATTGTTAGTAGGCTTACAATTATGGGTGTAGTCATCACTCAAGAAGATTTAAATTCAAAATTTTTGACAAGCTTGCCTCCTGAGTGGAATACTCATGTTGTAGTCTGGATGAATAAGGCTAAAATTGAAACAATGAACATTAATAATTTGTACAACAACTTCAAAATTCTTAAACAAAGTGTAAAGAAATTTGTTGGTGCAAGTAGTAGTGCTCTAAACTTGGCCTTTATGACTACTCCAAGTACTAGCAGTACTAATGATGTTAATACTGCTAAACCTACATATGAAGTTAGTACTGTTAGCCCTAATGTTAACACTGCTAGTCCTCAAGTTAGTACTGCTAGCTTCAGTGATAATGTTGTGTATGCTTTCATGGTTGAGAATCCTAGTAGTTCTAATCTTCTATAGCAGGACTTAGAGCAAATTCATGAAGATGATTTGAAAGCAATAGATTTGAAGTGGCAGCTCTCTCTGCTAAGTATGAGGGCAAAGAGGTACAATCAGAGGACAGGCAAGAAAATTTTCATTAATGCTAATGATACTGCTGGGTATGATAAATCCAAGGTAGAGTGTTTCAACTGTCATAAGATGGGATACTTTGCCAGGGAATGTAGAGCACCAAAGAACAAAGAGGGTTAGTTCAGAAATTAAGACAACACTAGGAAGCAAGGAAACAATGAAGACACATCTTCAAAGGCAATGTTGGCTATAGATGGTGTAGGTTTTGACTGGAGTGATATGGCAGAAGAATAGGTTCAGACAAACATGGCTCTAATGACATTTTTAGACTCTAAGGTATACAATGATAAAACTTGCTCTAAAACTTGTCTGAAAAACTATGAAACTTTTAAGAAACAGTGTGATGATTTGATTGTTAAGCCTAATCAAATTGAATTTACAGCAGCTACTTATAAAAGAGGTTTAGCAACTGTAGAAGAATAACTTATCACATATAGAAAGAATGAGGTTCTTTTTAGTGAAGAAGTTGCAGTTCTTAAAAGGGAAGTAGCTTGCAAAGACTATGAAATAAATGTGCTTAAAAGTGAGTTTGAAAAAGTTAAGCAAGAAAAAGAGGGCATTGAATTTAAAATTGAGAAATTTGATAATGCCTCAAAGAGCCTAAACAAGTTGTTAGAGAGTCAGATAACTGACAAAAGTAAAAAGGGTTTGGGGTATAATGTTGTTCCTCCACCCCATCCTTTAATCTATAATCGACCTAAAAAGCTTGATTTGTCTTATTCTGGTCTTGATGAATTCAAAGACCCTGAATTCAAAAGTTATGGTTCTGAGGATAGTAAGCAAGAGTCTAACATTGTTTGTGATAAAAAATCAGATGATTCTAAGGAAAATTCTGATGACTCTTTGGTAAAAGAACAAGTATCAGAAGACACAAGTAGCTTTGTTGAGTCTTCACTTAATGTTGATAAAGAAACTGTTTTTTCTTAGTATCTGGTTAAGAGTGGTATTTTATGTTTAAATGGGGTTATTGATGATAGTTAATGTAATTTTGGGGTTTAATTATAGTGTGCGGTAGTGATAATTGGTTGGGTTGGTAGGATGGTGGGGGGGGGGGGTGTTTGGCACTGTGGGGTGTGGTTGTGTGTGTTTTTGGGTGGGGCGCGATGTGGTGGATGGATTGGGGTCGGTTATGGCTGCGTGAGGGGGGTGATGAGGGGACTTGGTGGGGAGTATGTTGGGGGGTTGTCGATTATAGGAGGTGTGGGTGGGGGGGAGGGAGAGAGGGTTAGGGGGGTCTGTGGGGGTTGGTGAGGGAGATTGGGTACATGGTGTTTGGTTTGTGTTTGTTCGTTGTGAGGGAGGGGTGGGTGGTGATTGGTAAGTGGGTTGTAGGGGGGGGTTTTATTTATGGTTGAGGGGTTGTGTGGGTATCTGGTATGTGGTTCATGCGGGTCGTTATGTGTGGAGTTGAATTCTATGTGATGTAGATTATGCGGACCACGGTTATTTAAGAGGTTGCCTTTTGCTGTGGGTTGGTTTGTGTTTATATTTTTTTTTTTAGTTTCTAAGTTTTTTTTTTGCTTGAAGATGTTGTCATATGTTTTTTTTCTCTTTTTAGGATTTGTGTATTTCTTTTGGGTTATTTATCTAGGGGTGGTTAACTATAGCATATATCCTATTTTCTCTCATTCTATTTAATTGTATTTAATGAAATTTACGAGTACTAATATTTATTATGTATCTCTTATTAGTACCAGTTTTTTATTACTTTTTAACTCAGTTATTAATTTTATATTGCAGTCATAAAATCGGCCCACTCACAGACTTAATTTTAGTCTCTACCTAGAATTAATCTTTGTAAAGCTACCAGGTCTTAATTTCGTAACACCAGTATCAACTTAGTTATATCTGAATTAACTTAAAAGGCTCAAATGGTGATAGCACTTTTATTTTTCTCAAAAAGGTTAGTCACAAACACTGAAAAGTATAGCAATTCCAATCACTTTCCCTTCTTTATTGAATTGCCGCTGGAATATGAAAGTTGTGTTTTTTTAATCCCCAAGCCAAAACAGACTTGAATCTTCCATATGTATCAACATAATCATATCTTGTCAAAGTCTTTGATGCACTATCTGATTTGGAAACATGGTCTAATTCTTCATGTTTTGGTTTCCAAACCCAGCTTATCGAGGCCTTAACAGTATTAACCTCTGCTTTTGGCCTAGCAGAACTAACCCTTGTACCCTTAACAGTATTAACTATTTTGTTAAAATACCTGTTGTAATTTATTGCTTTCTTATTAAAGGGTCTTTTAACAGATGAATATGCTTTATAATAAGAATATGTTGTTGGCATAGCATCATTCATTGTTTTTCTAGGCTTAACAATATTAATTGGTCTAGCAGAATTAAGTGTTACAAGACCAGATTTCGTTAATACTGCTTGTGGAACAATATTATTTTTTGGATTGGGTGTTGAGGAAAATCCAACAAAGTTTGATGATTCCCCCTCCTTGATTTGTTCCTACACTTCGGTTTAACCTGTTTTGGATCATTAAGATCTTTTTCGTGTGTTTTATCAGGGTTCAAACACGTTTTTTGTATGAGTTTATCATTATATATAGTGGTGGTAGATCATAAAATTCCACAACAAACATAGCAAGCCTTATTTTTAAACTCAAAATTATCACCTAATTTCTGAGTCATCATATTATTCCAGTTTCTTTTATTACCTCTAGGACTCTTATTATTTTTCCTAGGGTTTTTTGCTTGCCTAACAGTTTCATTTTTAGGCATTTTATCATTACTAGTTTTGATTTACATTGTTTCAATTTTGACCACACTAGTAATTGTTTCACTTACTTTGACCTTTTAACACCATCATGCCCAAAACCAGCTTTATCTTTAGCAATCAATTGACTATTATGCATTGTATTAAGACTTTTAGAAGATGTGTCAAAAGATTCTAATCTGGTTTTTAATTCTTCTTTCTCTTTAAGAGCTTTTTCTGCAGTTTTCTTATATTTTTCAATCTGAAGCTTTTTATCATATAGGTCATTTGCCTGAAGTTTTAGTTTTTCTTCATATGATAGTTGCTGCTTTTGGTAAGCAACAACTTGACCCTCTAACTTCTTAACATATTTCTTTCATATGCAACAAATTTCCAAACTTTCCATATACACCTAACTGATTCTTTTGCTTATCACACAAATTTTTAAGTTTATTGTGTGAATCAATACATGTTTTAGAACAACTAGTTACCATATCAGATTTGTTATTAACATGCATATTATTCTTTTGTGCAGCAAGTAATTTTCTATATTCTGCATCTGAAACATAAGTTACCTGGGACATGTCTTCTTCGGAAAAAAAAATCTTGAGTGTTTGAAAAGTGGTCTTCTTATTCAAAGCTTCTCAACCTGCTCTGATACCACTTGTAGTTCCAACTTCTGAATAGATCTTTAACTCCTTGATAAGGGTGATAGCTAACTTGTATAAATACAAATCAACTATGGAGAAGAAATCTAAGTGTGATGAATAACACATCTATGCGGAATCTAGCTGTTATTACTAAGAAGAACAGTAAACAATAATTAAAACGTTTGAGCCTCACAATATATTAATACGGTTTACTCTTGAATAGTAACAGGGTTTTACACCTTGAAGCTATGGAACTATCTATGTGTAGAGATTGATTGTAGAAGTTGTCGCGTAGGATATGATTTTGTTTTCTAAACCCTAATGGCCTCCTTTTATAAGATTAGGAGTCAAAGTAGGTTACAATTCTTATTAAATACTTTCCTATTTTCTTACATTCAATACTATTAATTTACTTTCTCTATTAAAACATGTTACACATTAATATATTATAATTCTTTTCTATAAGTATTTTAATACTATAAGGAAACTAAATCATTTGAATATCAATCTTGATCTTCAATATCATTGACAATATCTTCTACAATCTTCCATCTTTTGTAGAATCTTCATAATGTAGATTTAGTCCCGCATTAATATTCATTTAAGCATATGTAGTTTTGTAATCATCAAATCTAAATTCCCAACAGATCTGCAGTGGTCCTCATGACACTCAGTGTTGCATGGAAGATCCTAAACAAGCCTTTGTCGAATACCCATCCTCACGTAATCACGATATGGGAAATAGGAAATTCACCACTAACCAAGGATCAAGGAATTTCAATAAAGCCACCAACACCTGGAAGGACAAACCAAACATTAACTGGAACGAACGCAAACATTCACGAGCCCACGGAACGGCTCAATCTCTACTCATTCGTTTAATTACCAAATGAAGCTTGAAAAGGCATTTGATGATTTTGACTCTCACCAAGAGAAGAGATTATCTCACCTAAGAACCTAACTCAAACAACAGCAAGACGACATGATTGGAAAGATTAATCTTCTATGGAAAACTGTTTCTGAAAAGCTTAATGACGCACATATCCCCAAATCTGCAGGATACTTCATGGCTTCCAAAAATACTGCTTCAATCAGCCATATCGAGAGGGAGGAGCTCAGAAGAAAGGGAATCAAAAGGCCATCAAAGCTATTATCCCCAAAGTACCTTTCTCCCGCATCCATAGTAGAACTAAACACGAACCCATTAGCCCTAAAACGCGTTTATTTCGTCAATTCAATTGTCATCCTCGATAAGGAAAATGAAGCCGAAGAAGGAGAAACCAAGACGGACATCACGCCCGAACACGGCCAAAACATAACGAAAGAAGTAAAGGAAGAAGTAAAAGAAGTGATTGATGAAGAAGAAAGTAATGTAGAAACTGATGAGGAAGTTGAAGAAATACTCAAAGATGAGGAAGAGGAGGAAGATGATAAAGACGGTGAAAATTTTAACTCGCTCCCAACTATGGAGGAATTAACACGTCATGAATGGCTATTGAAGAACCCTCGACCCCCGTGGGTAAAAGCGAGGATAAGAGCCGAAAGCCTGAACAACATCAAAATCTCATGCATGATCGAACACTTCTTTAAGAAAAATTCTTACATAGACCTAGAATCGCCAATCAATATCATGTCTAGGCATCAATATAATCAGATCATGACTTATAGACATGAATCGATGCAGAAACCGTCAAACCTCAATAAAATTAGTAACTTTGTAGGACGAGTAAGAAGTTTAAAATTTTTTATTGGAAGCTTCACCTACGAATGCGACTTTATGATATTGGAAGATACCACTAGCATTATTGATCGCCACCTTGGAGAAATGGCTTTTGGAAGGCCCTTCATAGATGAAAACGGCCTTGTTTACAATAAAGAAGAAGGAACAATCATGTTTAAATAGGATGATGAGAAAATCACATTTAAAATGCCTCACACCATGGAGATATATAAGCAAACACGACTTATGGGTTTGAACACCGATTCCATACCCCCGTTATCCCATGAAGAAAACTTTGGCCATGGAAGGACGCACTACTATCAAAGCTTACTCATTGGAGATGAATACATGCAAGACGAAGGTGATAGGAGAGGAATTAGGCATTTGATGAGGTTAGAAAAAGATATGACGGGAGATAAAGATGAAGTCACTTAAGGACGTATGACTTCGAGTCTAGCTACAAGACTCGTAAATAAAGAAAAACAATTTTTGGGAGGCAACCCAATATTTACCTTTCCCGCAATTAGGAGTGTCTTGTGTGTTTTAATTCTTTATTGTTTGTTTTATTATGTTTGAATCACTTTGTAATCATGCTTTGTTTTGTTTGTAACTTCGTCTTATTTGCAATCAAAGGTATTTTGCAACCAAATAAGTGTAGGGGAAATATCCTGTTTTTAGAATCAAATTCAAACATTTAAAATAAATTGTTTAGATTAATTCGCGTCAGTTTCAAGTCATATGATTAAATTATTAATTCTAAGGTTGTTATGATGCATTTTGTACAGGAAAATAACTTATAAGAATGAGTGCATGAAATTTTTCATCAAAAACAAAAAAATGAGTTTTCACAGAGTATGGAGACAGCGTCACGAGTTACACGCGATGCCGTCACCACGACACTTGTGACGGGGTCAGGATATTCCTGACGGCATCAAATGCCCAGTTACAAGAAAACTCAAAAATTTTAAGTATTTTTGAAAATAAAACTTGTACAACACTTAAGAAAGTTGTAATTCTTTTATAAACCTGCAAAACCATGAGTTTAACAATTCTCTTATCCTATATTTATTGCTTTATAGAGTCAACCCTAATTTCACACTATACATTATTATATCGCATATTTTATGCCTGGTGTAGTTGTCTTTGTTTTTTATTACAGGTTATATTTGATGAGAAGAAGCTTGGAAGTTCTTAGGAAGTTTCATTGATTCTTGGAGGACGATCTAACCAGTTATCGCATGTTTCTTCTCCATTATTGAGAAAACCAGGGGAGTACTAGTTTCATATACTTGTTTTCTTTTCCTTTTAATTCGTTCTTATGGGTACTTCTATAGAACATTGGGGACAATGTTCAACTTAAGTATGGGAGGGAAAATGAGCCTTATAAACTATTCTTTCATTTACCATTTGCTTTGTCCTTAAAACGATGAGGTAATATATCAAAACATAGCATAAAAAGGTAAATTTTGACCAAAATTTAATTTTTTATGACACATACCGACAAAAATCAATTATTAATAGCGTCTCATGGATAGGAATGTATATGACTAGCACAAAAACCCTCAGAATTCTACCCCCAAAATGTGAGGTTCGCCTTTAGATCTATAGGAATTCGGGTATCTATTATTGATACCCAAGATAGTTTATACCTTTAGCTTTCTCGAGTTAAGGAGTGAGCAATCATGTGTATCTATTCCGTCGTTACGGATGTGTATATGTGGTTTTATCGCCTTTTCTGGAGCATTGAGATCGATATTAAACTATATGAGTGTACCGATAGTGTATTAAATTCTAGAACTTATTATTGTGATGCATCCCGAGACCGTATAGTAGGTATTAGGATTTTCTTGATAAGAGGCATTAAGATTAACCCATGTTTTAAACCTGTAATTGTTATTATGGTCACACCGATCATGTAACTATCCCACACCCTTGCCATGCACTCATTATTAGTGCAGGATGCCCCTATTACAACCCTCTAAGCCTGTCCTTTTTCACGGTTCTTGTAATTTTCTGGTGGATTCCAGATTATTAATGAAGAACATTGTTAACCCTTAAACCAATCGTTACATCCAAATCGCCTTAGCCTACCTTGTATGTACTCACTTTTGGTTTATTATTGTTTTAACCCAAGTTAATTATTTGAGTACACGGTTTGTAAATCCTTATCCTTGTAAATATAGTTTTGGGACGATTGAGATTCATGATAGTATTTATTTCACGGAAGAATAGGGAAGAAAAGTTAAGTCAATACCCCAGTATGTTTGTTAGATGATGTCCATGTTATTTTGATCCACCTCAAATCGGGTCATTAGTTAGATTGTAAATATCGAGTATGTAAAAGCTCAAGTGTAGGGGTACGTGTTATAAACCCCAAGTTATGATGTATTATGTTATTCATAAAAAAAAGAAAAGAAAAATAGAAAAGAAAAAGAAAGAGATTGATGTAGAGTGTGTAGAGTTTGTATATCTTCGTCCGATTCTTGGCTTAGCAAACAAACCTGCGTGTATTCGTATAAATAATTAGCTAACCCTTCCACGCCCAAAGTCACCCAAATGTATCCCATCCATTTTTGTTTCTATTATATGTTATCTTACACCTGCACCCCCCCCAAAAACCCCCCCTTAAAAGTACCTCTTAAATAGTAATGAATAATGCTTGCGCTTAGCGGTGGAGGTTTGATCCTTTACCAAGCCTATGGTAATTTAATATGCAAGACAGTAATGAAGTGTTTACTTTTTCGATCCTCCATAGTTGTTATAATTTATTATACAACCAAGTGAAAGAGAGAATCCCAAACACTTATGTGAGGTGCTAGTATATACTTTTCGTGCTTTTAATTACGAGGTCTAGAAGGTTGTGTTGTAAAATACTTTTAAAGAGTATGTTAAATGACCCTTATATTGCTATTGTCTAGGTAGAAAAGCCCATTTGCTTAAAGACAAGCAAATCCCAAGTGTAGGGGTATTTGATGATGTGTCATTTTATATACTTTTTCGAGGTCATCTAACTCTTAAATCGTTCATTTATGCCCAAAATAGGTACTTAATCATTCTTTTCAGGTATTTAGCATTTGGTGAAAATACACGTGACTTGGGCTCATTTGGAGGAGAAACGGACAAGACTACAGACCTACACCAACATTTCTCAAGATTATGTTCTCAGAGGCTAGAGACGGCGTCACAAGATGCACATGACGCCGTCACAATTCATCCCATGACGGTGTCACAAGAAAGCATGATGGCGTCAGCTCGCACGACCTAGCCTAAGATCTAGAATATTCTACTTTATGACGGCGTCACGATTAAAATGTGACGCCGTCGCAGCGATTTTTCACTATATACAAACCCGAAATTAGGGTTTTATTTGTGTAACTTTAGAGTAAAAAAGGGGGACAAACCCTAGTTTATTTGGCAGCTTATTAGGATGATTTTAGGGCTTCAAAACCCTATTGTATCTCCTTCAGTTCATGTTTTAATCAAGTAATAATATCTTAATCATTCAATATGTCTTGTTGTTTGATTCGTTATTGTTCTTGCTTTATCTTTAACATGCTTGGCTAAACTCCCTATTTTATTCATTTATGATTGTATGAAACCTAGAAAGTAGATTTTAGTGGTGTTGCTTCTTGTGATGAATATGCATGTTAGGCTTTAAAAAACCAGCTTTTGTCTGTATTGCTGTTGATATGTCTAGGGAAACATGATTGTGTAGAAAGGATACCATCGGTAACAGTCTTCATACTACCTTGCCCTTAATATGGTTGATCCACTTTTAATATATTTCAAATATATTTAATATACTCTTGGAGGCCGAGTAATAGTCTTCATATTACCTTACTTTGTGTTTTGCCTCAACGGAATATTAAATAGACGACGGGTTCGTGTAATCTGTTCATGACTTAGGAAATAATTACATATATCATCACAAGTGTGACAAAGCAACAACACTAGGAGAAGCAATCTAGGGAGTAATACATGATTAAATGAATACAATCTTTTTATTATATTGTTATCACCATTAGCGTAGTTTATTATTTAGTTTAATAGCTAAAACCAACCAAACCTCTCAAACATATGATTTTACTGCTTTCTTATAAATATAAAAATACAAAAATAATCTTCTCTCAACCCCTAGAATTCTGTTAGACTGTGATCAAGCCTTCCCAACCTATTCCCCTAGAGAACGATGAACTAGTTCCTCCAGCAGTATTAACTCCAAAATTTCCACTGGTAAGACTAACTTCATTAGTGCTGCTTGTATTTTCAGAAGAAATAAAAGCCAAGTTCTGAGAATTAGATGTGGAACTTAAAGACTTTTTCATCTCATCTTCATAGACCCTAAGGTTGTTGTAGAGATCATCAATATCAGTCTGGTCTATGTCTGACTTATTTCTCATGATTAAAGCAATTTGGCTCCATAAAGGAGGAAGACTTCTTAAGAATTTTTGGTTGATATCTTCCTTTGATACTGGAGCAGCATAAACCTCCAATTGATTTATGAGCTTTTGGAACTATCATAAGCCTTATCCTGACTTTCATTTGGTGCATTGTTTAAGTATCAAACTGATGTTTAGAACATTCCTATGCATCTTTTTGGATTCATCATTTCCTCTAAACCTTGATTTGATTGCATCCCAAAGAGATTTAACATCTGGAACATTAAGAAACTTAAGGAGATATTCATCAGGTATTGCTAAAAGCAAGATGCTCTTAACTCTTTCTTGATTCCGTTTTGCAGCCAGTTGTTTGGCAGTCTTAGGAGCAGGAGGACCAGATTGTTCTCTAGCTGGTGCAGCCTCTTCTTGAAGATCACCATTGACAATTATGTCCCATAGGTTATGGTCTGTGTGACAGATATATTGTCGCATTCTCATGCTCCAAATATCATATTCTCCCTTCTTGATGATAGGGATTTTCATTGCTGTGATAGTTGGTGGAGGAGTGTCTTGTTCTGCCATCTTTTTGATTTGATTGTAGATCTGCTTCAAATAATGGAGTTCTTCTTATTCAGAGTTTCCACACAAGCTCTGATACCACTTGTTGGATCCCTTACTGAATAGATCTTGAACCTTTAGCTTGCAAAGGGTTTGTTACTTTAGATAAATCCAAAGCAACAATAATGAAACACTGATTGAACACTATTGATTATGCGGAAACTAATCAACAATGCTAAGAAGAACAGTATTAAGTAAACACAAGAGATCTTCTATCAAACTCACACTTTATATTATAACTTGAATCTGCCTTGATTACAAACTATGATTGCTAATTGATCTCTATAGATCTGTGTCTTCTAACTATGCCTAGGGTTCCTTTTATACACCAAGGAAACCCTAATGGGCTTTACAAAACGCGTATAGAGATAATGCATATCCTTTCCTAAGATATCTCATGCATATCTCTAACTCTAACTAACTTCTGCATAAGCAGACTTAACTATAACATAACAGTACTAACTTTAACTATCAGTATTAACATCTTTATACTGACAGTATTAACTATAATACACTACCAGTACTAACTATGCTAACTCTTCTACCAGTACTAACATGTGTACTAGCAGAACTAACTGTATTACTAACAGAATTAAGTCTAGAATACTTAATTCCCAACAATCCTCCCCTAAACTTGAACTTCACTTGTTAACTTCAAGTTTCTTCAGTTTTCTTCAGTTTGAGCTTTTGAGGATTGCATCCAAACACTTCTTTAATCTGCTCTTTGATGATCTTGAACTCTTTTGTGTTCTTGGTCATCTTTAACTTCCTTTAGCTTTCAATCCTTGTCAGCAGCAAATCATCACCTCTGCATCACAGCTACACAGCAACATCCAACTAAGTTGGCTTTGTAGTTTTTGGCAAACTACCAGCCATCAACGGATTTGATATGTCTTTACCATGAGCCATTTGCTATGGACTAGTCAATGCTTTATTGCAATAACAAGGTGCATTGATAACCTTATAGTTTTTAGCAAACTATCAGCTATCAACGGATTTGAGATCTCTTTACCAATAGCCGTTTGCTCTAGAGTAGCCAACTTTTTGTTTTTAAAAAAACATGGTGAACTGATTACCATACAGTTTTTGGCAAACTGTCAGCCATCAACGGATTTGAGAAGTCTTTACCAAAACCGTTTGCTTTGGACTAGCCAGTTCTTGATGTCTGTTAGACATGGTAAACTGATGACCATTTGTTGTGTGGTTGCTAAACCAACACTTAAACAACCCTTCTCAACTCCATTGCAGCTTCCAGATACCCAAACCATACTTGCAGCTATTGAGAAACCTTTCAAACACCATCATTTCAAGGTAACTTATTCTAAGCTTGCTTCTCTATTAACTTTAACAATTGATAGCAAGCCTCATCCCTTTTATCCCCTTGAAGCTTCTTATCCAACATAGCTTGACACACATCAGCTGGTATAGGATATCTCCTATCTGTCAACATGTAGATATCAGCTGATTCCAAAGTAAAACAATGCACTCTACAAGTGTCATAATATCTCCATCTTAGCATCTTTTATTGATATGGTAAATTCCAGACAGGATTTGTACTTAGAGGTGGATCAAACATGGTCTTAAGATCACCCTAAAATACTCTCTCATACTCATCCTCTGGTCCATTTGTACCATACTTTTGCATAACTAACCTGTATAACTCTATAAGATTATCCCTTGAGATACTTTTAAGCATAGCTCCAAAATTTATGTAAGTGATATAAGTTCCATCTTCTCTTATAATCTGATATACACCCTTCTTCCCTAGCTTGATTATCTTCCAATTAGCTATACTAGGAGGTTTGATAGCTACTGGAACAGTACTTACTAGAATATCAGTACCTGAAGAAGAATCTGTATCATTACCTTTCACAAGTGCTTCTATGTCTTCTTCAGCTTCATGTTTGCAGTTTTGTCAGCATGTGTACCTTTCCTAGCTTTTTGCTTCTTCCTTTTTCATGTTCTCTTTATTGGCTCTTCTTTCTTTACAACTTTAACTTTCTCCTCTGTGACTAGAACATCTTCAACAGCAATCTTTTGTTTCTTTGAAGACTCTTGCTCCAGCTGTACACTTGCTCTCTTAACTCTTTCTTAGATCCCATAGGCACAAAACTTTCAATGCTCCTCATCAGCTTTTGAAATTCAACCTTGAGCTCTTCAAAAGTAAGCTTCTTTAACTGAGCCATTTTCCAAGAGCTTTTATTTTTGATGAAGGTACTCATATAGTCTCTTTGCTGTGCTTGTGTCATGGGCTTGTCTCTCTTTGCCTTAGCCTTCTGTTCTGCATAATACTTCTTATTTTGATTTATCATGTCCACCATCCTCTTTGCAAAATCATCACTAGACACATTTTCTCCTTAGAGACTCTTTGTTAATTCTGCATTTACTTCAAGCTTGGATCTAATGGTGTTCTAATCCTCTTCTGTATAATACTGTGCTGCTTTTTGAACTTCAACTTTTCTTTTCTATTGTTGTTCTGATGGTTCTTGCTCCTCTTGCATTCTCTTAGCCAATAAAGCATCTAAATGAACTTGTCTTGCAACCTCTTCATCCTGTAAAGCTTGCAACCTCATATCTTCTGCAAGACCAACTTCTTCTTATCTTATCTGTTCTTTTGTCTTTTGAGTAGCTTGAACATCTTCTGAAGTCATTGGTGCTTTTCCTTCCCTTTGAATTTTAACTTTGCCCGTTATTTTACCTCCTTTGGGATCACTTCCAAAAGCCACAAAGCCTCTATTGTAATTTTCATAGTCTGAAAGATAAGATTTGTTGCCAGTCATATGGATAGAGCAACCACTATCTACCACTGCATGATCCTGTAAACAAATCTCTGGATTGCCCTGCACAAAAAGTAAGCGAAATCAGTATCTCTTAGGGACCCAAGCCATTACTGACTTGGAAATCCCTTTTGGGTCAGCATACTCAAATTTATTGAGCATGAAAGATCCACTTTCTTTGGACACATGATCCATGTAATTTACCTTAGGCTTCCAAACCCATCTTGACTTCTTAAGAGCATTATCCATTTTACCCTTACCAATATTAATTACTGCTCTTGTCCCAGCAGTAGTCATATTTTTAACCCCAGAAGTTTTAACATCTTATTTTAAGTTTTTGGGTCTAAAAGCTGGTTTTGTGTAGTAAGACCTCTTGATTGGTGAATATGAGGCTCTTGGTCTTACATTGTCGATTCTTGGGTAAATTGGTCTAATAGCACTACCAGTTTATACTATTTTTGGGGCAAATGGCCTAGCAGTACCAACAGGCCTAGCAGTA
>BQNB010000914.1:90241-122645 GCA_026074375.1 Tanacetum coccineum | reverse complement strand
AAACTTAATTCATGAAATTACAAGCAAACGCGTACAACACTAAAAATAAATAGCATATTTATCGACGTCGCCAAAGACTTTAAAACACAGGGTGTTATAGACATTCTCAACAAATTTGACTTTAGAACCATTAAGCCAGCATCTACCCCAAT
This sequence comes from Tanacetum coccineum, assembly GCA_026074375.1. Classification (NCBI taxonomy): domain Eukaryota; kingdom Viridiplantae; phylum Streptophyta; class Magnoliopsida; order Asterales; family Asteraceae; genus Tanacetum; species Tanacetum coccineum. Next base: position 122,493 of record BQNB010000914.1, on the reverse strand, counting down.
TGAAGCTCATAAATCTCTAGGAAAAGATGAAGAGGGTGAAGAAGTTGATGTACATCTGTATAGGTCTATGATTGGGTGTCTCATGTATTTAACTGCTTCAAGACCAGACATAATGTTTGCTGTTTGTCTGTGTGCAAGGTTTCAAGTCACTCCAAAGGTCTCTCACATGCATGCTGTAAAAAGGATTTTTAGGTACCTCAAACATCAACCAAAATTGGGTTTATGGTATCCTAAGGATTCTCCTTTTCATTTAGAAGCTTTTTCAGACAGTGACTATGCTGGGGACAATCATGATAGACGATCAACTTCAGGAGGATGTCAATATCTTGGAAGAAGACTGGTCTCTTGGCAATGCAAGAAACAAACAATTGTGGCTATCTCATCTACAGAGGCAGAATATGTAGCAGCTGCAAGTTGTTGTGCTCAGGTACTTTGGATGCAAAATCAACTGCTAGATTATGGATTTAACTTCATGAACACTGAAATCCATATAGACAATGAGAGTACCATATGCATTGTGAAGAATCCTGTTCTTCACTCAAAGACTAAGCATATTCAGATTCGACATCACTTTATCAGAGATTGTTATAAGCAAAGGCTCATTAATGTGGTTTCCTCTGAAATGGTAGCTGGGAAAAGGATTTTGATGGGGTTGATTGTTTTCCAAAGCAAGTTATTTGGGACTCGCTCAGAGACATTGGCTATGAGGGTAATTTGGCACAACTTGGGGAGGACTACATGTAAAGTACTGGTATTCATGTAAAGTACTGTTCTGGTTATGAAGAATCTTTGGAAGCATTATGGTTATGCTTAAGGGGAGGATATGAATGATTGTTCAAAGTTTTGATGATTTGAAGAGATATTTTGATAAATTGCAGGGTTGTGATTGACAAATTTGAGTTGTAAAGCTTTTTCGGTTGAAAGTACTGCTTAGACAAAGTACTGCTCGTCTTAGAAAGTACTGCTTAGACAACTAAGTACTGTTCTAACGTTCGGTCAACGGTCAAACGCGCGTTTTTGAGATAAAAACATATTTCCAACGGTAACTTTCTTTGTTACCCGGCGCAACCTATAAATGCTCAACTGAATTGCATTTTTCTCTCATTTCCTTTCTTTTTATTCACAAATTTTGTAAATCCAATCTCCGACGCACATCAAATTCATATCAAATGGCCAATATTCGCACCTGTAACAAGCATAATATGATTGCTTGTGTGGAGAAGACTGCGCATAATGCTGATTTTTATCAAATCATTGATTATCTCACTAATCACAATAACTATTCTGTTATTTGATCCTGATCTAATTAGGTCTGTGGCTTCAACATTATGGGCTACAGCTTCCCTCTAGAGTAATCAATGAGGTGCCCTCACATTCGCCAATGGTAGCTGGAAAGAGGTTTTGTTTCAGAGGAAACCATTTCGGGCTGATCTATTATTCGAAGACGCTGATGTGTTGACTGATTTTCCAAAACAAGTTATTTGGGACCCTCGCTCAAGACCATAGGCTATGAGGGCAATTTGGCAACAACTTACTTTGTTCTAAACCTCTTTTAGCCCCCAGTGTGAATATTTATTCATGTCTTACTTCATAGTCCTTATGCTAAAGAGTACATCATGGAAGGAATATTGGGACAAACATAGCTCAGCTCTGGTAGGATTACAACCAACCAAAAGTTCCAATTTTTCTTTATGATTATGAAAGGAATGCTAGACAAAATTGCCATGGTACACCCTTTCTCATGTATCCAAGATTTCTTTCAGCTATTTTTGAACAAGCAAAGAGGGAGTAACCAGACTCAGAAATTTTCTACCACAGTTAGTCTCCCTTAAGGTCTTTACTTGTACTGAGAAAGCATAGTCCAAAGTTCTCATGTCGGATTACACCTTTGACTCCACCTATGTTAGAGGTCGTAACAGCATTAGCAGCAGAGGAAGCACAAAGTGAGAGTCCTCATTTGAGGGCTGCAAGTTCTCCGAGGGAAGCTCAAGGTACCCCTACTCAAGGTACTGCTAAACCTCAAGGTACTAATGCAACTCAAGGTACTGCTGACTTCCAAGGTACTGCTGACTTCCAAGGTACTGCTGAAGCTAAAGGTGCTGCTGATATTCCAAAATCTCCCAATGATTATACTCCCACAGATGCGTCTCAAACATCGGAGGATATGAGGACTTTTTGGATCTATGATGCTTTAAACAGGGAGTTAGGAGAGCTCAAGAAGCCAACCATTCTCAAGCCAAACAGATTCACAAGCTAAAGGTCAAACTCAAGAAACTGTCAAAAAGGGTCGAACCAGTGGTCAAACATCACACTTTTTGGGTACAAAGAGAGAATCTTAAGAAAAGAAGAAGGAAGCAAAGAAAGAGGCAAAGGAAGAAGATGTCTTCAGTCAAACTGGGGAGGAATAAAGCTGAAGGTAATTTGACTGAAGAGGCAACATGAACAAATGACCATACAGCCCTTTGTTTAATGAAGGTTTTTGATGCTACAAAGGCTGCTGTTAATCCAACTATTGAACAGAAAGAGTGATGAAACAAAATCATTAGCAAGAATAGAGTGATGAACAGAACAGGTGGCTATTGAAGACGAAAAGGATGCTTACTGATGGTATAAAAACGGTGGGGATACTGAAGAGTTGACTTTGGAAGAGATTCAAAGTACTGCTAACAAAGTGTTGTTATCTCCAAGAACATAAATTTATGAAGAGAAGCCGGTCCCTTCAAGTCCAATCATCAAACTCAATAAGAAGAATCCTAAGAACAGTTCACAGATTATGGGACTTCATGCAGATATCCTACTCAAAAGACCCAAAGGCTAAGCATTCCTGGTCCTATGCAATCTCAACCTCAACAACCATCTCAAGCTTCTGACCCAAAAGAAAAAGGTAAAGGGATATTGATTGAAGAGCCCAAAAAGAAGAAATTATCTCTTCAACAAATCAGAGCTTTGGAGACTACAAATGACGAGGAAGTTGCTAGAAAGATTCAAGCAGAATGGGATGCAGAAGAAGAGAGAAAAAGGTTGGAAGCTTTGAAGAAACAACACCAAAACCAAAGACTATATTACGAAGAAATCTTCTACATCTCTGCACACGAACGAATCAAATGAAGACATCTATAAAGGTTCCAAGGATACAAAATGTAGCAAAACCAAAAGGTATCCACAAATGAATGAAACTATATGAAATAGAGTTCAGAATCCATCAAAGATTCCTTCAAAGATTTTATTCCAATTGGTTCAGAAAAGGAAAAGCAGATGTTACAGGAGAGAGATGCAAAGAGACTCTTAAGGAAGAGAAAAGCTACAGTCACAGAAGAACAGCCATCAAAGAAAGCTTAAATTGAGGACAGAGACAATTGATGAGCTCCGGAAATTATCTAAGGATTAATAGACTTTGAAGAAGAGTGCGACAAGATAGAGAGTCACTGGAAGCAATCTAGATGATTACAGAATTTAAGGTCTAGCCTCACCCGATGGAGATATCTCAGTTTATAGAGCGAATACTCATTTCAGAGCTTTTGATACTCTGTGGGAGATACTGCACATTTTGGATAGACAGGATCTACATCATCTATATCTGGTTGTACAAGACTATTATAAGCATATTCCACCAACCGGGTTAGGATTGATACTTTTGGGTGATCTAACAACTATTTGGAGACGTCTGCAACAAGTATAGATGACTTCTGGAAGAATCAAGAAGATTGGGAAATTGTAAGATGGAGACTTAATGAATCTTCGGGAGTACATACATTAGAATTAGAGGATGGTACGATGATTCATATGCTCACAGAAAGAAGATATCCTCTATCAAGAGAGCTAATGATCAGGATGCTAGATCATGGTATGGAAGTTGAAGATGAGAGTGACATAGCTATCACATTGATACATTTGTTTATTCTATGGACCAACAGACGATGGTGATGATTCCCTTAAACAACTGGTAGATTTATCAAAAATATTTCTTTGTAAAAAACATAAACTTGTTTTGATAAAAGATTTAACGGGGGGTGGGACCAAACCAGTACCTTATTCAAAGTACTAGCTAGTTTTAAAAACAAACACGTAATTTGTTGAAAGAAATTGCTAGTCAAAAATTGTTTTTTTGTGAGATATTTTGAAGTTTTGAGTGTGCAAAAACTTTTTAAAGCACAATGTTTGTTTCAAGGTTTTGAGAGTAACACCTGATGTAAGTGCGTGCATTACATGACAAATGGTAATCAATTCACCATGTCTAACAAACATAAGAATTGACTAGTCCAAATCAAACAGTTTTGGTAAAGACATCTCAAATCTGTTGATGGTTGCCAATTTACCAAAAATTGTATGGTGATCAATACACCATGGAATTTGCACAGAAGTAATGCTACTCCAAAGCAACTCTTTGGTAAGAGAACTCAAAACCTTTGATGAGCTTTAAATAGTTTGCTCAAACATAAATGTCCTCAACTCACCAAAGTATTTATTAGCTGAGAGTTGGCTAGTCCTGAGGCAAACGGCTACAGGTAAAGACTATCAAATCCGTCATGTTGTAATGACTTACCCAAAGTCCATATAGTATATCAATACACTATGATTCAGTTTCTGAGTGTTGAATTGGTATATTCAGTTCACCATGGATTATTAACCCCCTTTTCTAGGTTACCAAGAACTGACTAGCCCAAGAGTTGAATGGCTACTTGGAAGAAGGCCATCATAAAAACCATTTATGTTTGCTGAGAATACGCAGTTGATTGAAAGAACAATCTGTTTTGATGCAAAGACAAAGAATTTTTTGAAGAAGTGTTTATGCCTCAAAACATGATTTCATTTCAAGATAACTCAAACAGATTGTAAACAATATACTGCTTAGAAGGATATAACTAGAAGATTAAGACTTGTATGATGCTGAAGAAAGATGTCCAACCATCAAAAAACATGAAGTCAATGCAAGAAAGATTCAAGTTAGGGGAGGATTGTTGGGAAATACAAGTCAGAAGGTCAACGTACTGCTAAGTAGAAGGTCAAAGTACTGCTAAGTTGAAGATCAAAGTACTGCCTTCTTAGTATGGAAAAGTCAACGTACTGCCTTTAATATAGGAACCTTAAAGGATTATTAGTTAAACGGTTACATTAGTAGTTATCATGTAACAGTTACATTAGTGATTAGTATTAATTAGTATTTGTGTCATACAAGGACTGTACACCTACTAGAGTTATCCTTATGTTTATAAAAGGATCTCTAGGAAGGCATTAGAATGACACACAGAGAACAACAACAGAAACAACAACAAAAAGCATTAGTTAGAAGTATTAGAGATAAGTATTGTATTAGGGATCTGCAAACTTAGGCAGATTCAACGTGTGATAATACAAATCGTTTGTTAAATCATTGTGTGTTCTTCTTGATACTGTTAACTAGTTTCCGCATAAGTTTAATTTATAACATCAGATGTTTCATTGTTATCGACTTGGCATTTATTCAAGGAAGTAACATCCTTTACAGGCTAAAGGCTTATTATAACTAAGGTATTCGAACCTACATAAAGCTCCATGAGCTAGGGTTTATTAAAGCACCCTTATAATCTCCTAAATAGATATAATCAACAAATGCTTGCTTAATGCTAGAAAGTGTCTAAATGTGACAGGATTAAGCGATGTCTAGGTCTTAGGAAGAAGTACCGTCCAAGTCTAGGAATGATATGCCACTTCGAGATAAGACAATCATTGCACTAATAAACAAACCTGTGTTTTATCAGATTATTCATGGTGATACTTTTTCCTTACTTAAGTTTCTCGACCGCTTCTTATCGGTTTTTTTGATCTTCTTGTATGTGTTATTACTTTACTTATCATCAAAACCTTAGGTTAGATAACTAAACCTCGTGCCAGTCTCTCATGCTGAAAACCCCCCTTTTTGCATTAGTTTTAGATTTAACTTAGATAACTAAAATACTAATAGAATTAGGAATTAACGCTCTCGCTCTTAGTGATCGACACCCTACTTACCAACGAAGCTACATCTTGACCGGGTACATTGCCCGTTAAAGTGTTGTTTTAGGTAAAGTCGCAAAAATAAATATAAAACTGATACAAAAATAACACCTAACACAATCGACACATCAGTTAGTCTTCCTACCTACCTAATGTTGCCCATGTTTTCCCTCGTATAGATAATGCCGCCAAGGATGAGGACCCAAAGTGCTGGCCGGCCTGTTGTCGAATCACGAGGAAGGGGAACGGGTGAACGGGTTGGTAGAGGTGGGAGGAGTAGAGGACTTAGGAGAGGTAATGATGAGCGTGTTGACGAATTGAATGGTCAATGAAATGACCAAGGGTTAGGAGCTAATGGGGTCGTAGAGGGAGTCAATGGGAATGTAGAGGAAGTTAATGGGGGTGTAGGAGGAGAACCCGACTTCTCGACAATCATTGCCTAACAATTACAGAACCTCTTATCCGCCATTTTAGCTCAGGTTGGTAACCAAGGAAATGTTGGAAATCAGAATGGTAATGTGGTTAATGAGAATGTTCAAGAGAACGTTAGGAATGTGTTAGTGAATGGCAACCGGGTAGGTTGTTCATATAAGGAGTTCTTAGCTTGTAACCCTAAGGAATATGATGGTAAGGGAGGTGCTGTAGTTCTTACCCGATGGATTTAAAAAATGGAGTCCTTGCAGGATATGAGTGGTTGTAGTATTGACCAAAAGGTGAAATACATTGCTGGTTCATTTGTGGGTAAGGCTTTAACATGGTGGAACTCTCAGCTCGGCACACTAAGCCGGAAGTTGCTGTTAGTATGTGATGGAATGACTTTAAGTTTATGATGATAGAAGAGTTTTGTCTTAGTCATGAGATGCAAAAGTTGGAAACTGAGCTGTGGAATCATGTTATGGTCAGGGCGGGCCATGCGGCTTATACTGATATGTTTCATGAGTTAGCTAGGTTAGTTCCAAATTTAGTAACCCTAGAAAGTAGTAAGATTGAGAGATACACATATGGCCTTGCTTCACAGATCTGTGGGATGTTGGCAGCAATGGGGCCAAAGACTCTGCAGAAGGTTGTGCAGATTTCTGGTGCACTGACCGTTGAGGCTATTAGGAATGGATCAATTAAGAAGGTTGAGAAACAAGGAAATGTGGGGGAACCTAGCAAGGATAAGAATGGTAGGGATGATAATAAGAGGACTAGGACTGGAAATGCTTTTGCTACGACCGCAAACCTTGTAGGAAGAGAGAATACGGGTGCTTGGCCCAAGTGTGCCACCTGCAAGTCCTACCATGCACCCGAAGGGCCTTGTTGCACATGCTTCAACTCTAACCGCCTGAGTTATCTTGCAAGGGATTGTAGAGTTGTGCCTAGGAATGTGAACTTAGTAAATGTAAGGAACCCAATATCTGCTCGTGGAGTATGCTATGAATGTAGGAGTACCGACCATCTCAAATCGACATGTCGTAGATTGTTTAGACCACAAGGACCGGGAGAAAACTGTCTAAACTAAGTTGCTGCTAATAACAGGGGTCAGGGTCGTGGAAACCAAGGGAACCAGGCTAGGGGTAGGGCATTCATGTTGGGAGCAGAGGAAGCTCGCCAAGATCCGAACATTATGACGGGTACGTTTACTTTGAACAATCATTTTGCCACTACCTTATTTGACTCTGGTGCTGACTATAGTTTTGTTTCCACTACTTTCATACCTCTGTTAGGCATAGAGCCCAGCGAATTAGGTTTCAAATATGAGATTGAGATAGCTAGCTAACATCTAGTAGAGATTGATAAGGTTATTAAGGGTTGCAAACTAGAAATCGAGGGTCATGTATTTGACATCGATTTGATACCTTTTGGGCACAGGAGTTTTGATGTGATTATAGGTATAGACTGATTGTCTAATTATAAGGCTGAAATAATTTATCATGAGAAGGTAGTGAGGATACCACTACCGGATGGCAAGGTGCCTAGAGTATTCGGAGAGAGACCGGAAGAGAAAGCGAAACTTTTGATGTGTGCTAAGGCTAGTAATAATAAACAAGAAGAGATCGTTGTGGTTAGAGATTTTCCCGAGGTATTTCTGGATGGTTTATCTGGATTACCACATCTCTGGGAAATTAAGTTCCGGATTGAGTTAACCCCTGGAGCAACGCCGGTAGCAAAGTCTCCTTATCGTTTGGCACCTTCTAAATTGGAGGAGTTGTCAGGACAACTCAAGGAACTCCAAGACAAAGGTTTCATTTGACCAAGTTCGTCGTCTTGGGGAGCGCCAGTATTGTTCGTTAAGAAAAAGGATTGTTCTTTTAGAATGTGTATTGATTATAGAGAATTGAACAAGTTGACTGTTAAGAATCGTTATCCACTTCCTATGATTGATGATTTATTTGATCAACTGCAAGGGTCACAGTTTTTCTCAAAGATAGATCTTAGGTCTGGATACCATCAGCTGAGAGTGCATGAGGATGACATTCCAAAGATTGCGTTTAGAACTCGTTATGGACATTTGGAGTTCACAGTAATGCCCTTTGGTCTGACTAACGCACCAGCGGTATTTATGGATTTGATGAATAGATTTTGTAGGCCTTATCTTGATAAGTTTGTGATAGTGTTTATAGACGATATCTTAATCTACTCTAAGAATCGAGAGGAGCATGTAAAACACTTAAGGTTAGTCTTGAGACTGCTCAAAAAAGAGAAACTGTATGCTAAGTTTTCTAAGTGTGAATTATGTCTAGGAGAAGTGTAGTTTTTTGGGCATGTGATAAATGGAAATGGGATTCATGTGGACCCTAGTAAGATTGAAGCTGTCAAGAATTGGAAAGCCCCTAAAACTCTGACTGAGGTTCGTTCGTTCTTAGGATTGGCTGGGTATTACCGTAGGTTTATTGAAAACTTTTCTAAGATAGCTAAGTCTCTTACTATCTTGACTCAAAAGTGTAAGACTTTCGATTGGGGGTGAGGAACAGGAATTGACATTTCAAACCTTGAAGGATAAGTTGTGTAATGCGCCTGTTCTAGCTCTCCCTGATGGACCGGAAGACTTTATGGTATATTGTGATGCGTACGGGATAGGACTAGGATGTGTGTTAATGCAAAGTGGTAAGGTGATAGCCTATGCGTCTAGGCAATTAAAAATTCATAAGAAGAATTATACTACCCATGATTTGGAGTTGGGTGCGGTTGTGTTTGCACTTAAGATCTGGAGACATTATCTATATGGGATAAAGAGTGTCATCTATACGGATCATAAGAGTCTTTAGCATATCTTTAGACAGAAAGAGTTGAATATGCGACAGCGTCGCTGGATAGAGTTATTTAGTGATTATGACTGTGAAATTCGCTACCATCCTGGTAAGGCGAATGTGGTGGCTGATGCCCTAAGTAGAAAGTAAAGAGTAAAGCCTAAGAGAGTTAAAGCTATGAATATGACCCTTCAGTCGAGTATCAAGGATAGGATACTGGCGGCTCAGAAGGAGGCTGTAGATGAGTTTGCATGATTGCCAAAAGGTTTGGATGAGATAATATAACAGAGAAGTGATGGGACTTTGTACTACCTGGATCGAATATGGGTACCTTTGAAGGGTGAGGTGAGAACCCTGATAATGGATGAAGCCTATAAGTCGAAGTACTCTGTACACCTAGGAGCTGATAAGATGTATTATGATTTGAGAGATAGGTATTGGTAGCCTAGAATGAAAAAGGACATAGATGGATATGTTAGTAAGTGTTTGACTTGTCTGAAGGTTAAGGCTGAGCATCAAAGGCCATCTGGCTTGCTCCAACAACTTGAGATCCCCGTATGGAAATAGGAAGGAATAGCTATGGATTTTATGACTAAGTTGCCTAGGACTAGTAGTGGACATGACACAATCTGGGTCATTGTGGACCGATTGACTAAGTCTGCTCATTTTCTACCTATGCGTAAGGATTATAAGATGGATAGATTGGCTAGATTGCATTTGAATGAGATAGTTGCTAGACATGGTGTGCCGTTCTCAATCATATCAGATCATGATAGTCGTTTCACATCAAGGTTTTGGTAGTCAATGCAAGAGGCATTAGGAACTCGTTTAGACATGAGTACAGCTTATCACCCTCAAACCGATAGTCAGAGTGAGCGTACTATTCAAACTTTGGAAGACATGCTTAGAGCGTGCGTCCTGGACTTCGGAGGAAGTTGGGATGTTCATCTTCTATTGGTTGAGTTTTCGTATAACAATAGTTATCATTATAGTGTGAGATGTGCTCCGTTTGAGGCATTATATGGTAGAAAGTGTCCTTCGCCAATTATGTGGGCTGAGGTTGGAGAAGGTTAGTTGATAGGACATGAGTTAGTGCAAGAGACTACTGAGAAGATCTCACAGATTAAAGATAGACTTAAGGCTGCGCGTGATCGCTAGAAAAGTTATGTTGATAAGAGGAGGAAGCCTCTAGAGTTTAGTGTAGGTGACTATGTCTTGCTCAAAGTGTCGCCTTGGAAAGGTGTAGTACGCTTTGGGAAGAAAGGGAAATTAGCACCTAGATTTGTTGGACCGTTTGAGATTATTGAGAAAGTAGCCCCCGTGGCTTATCGATTAGATTTGCTTGAGGAGTTGAACGGTGTTCATGACACGTTCCACGTGTCAAACCTTAAGAAGTGTTTGGCTGATCCAACACTACAAGTGCCTTTGGATGAGATTCGAGTTGATGCTAAGTTGAATTTTGTGGAAGAGCCTGTGGAAATTTTAGAAAGAGAGTTTAAGAAGCTGAAGCGTAGTAGGATTGCCATCGTCAAGGTTCGGTGGAATTCGAAACGTGGCCCTGAATTCACGTGGGAACGTGAAGATCAAATGAAATTGAAATACCCGCATTTGTTTAATGATGTTAGTAGTTAAATTTCAGGGACGAAATTATTTTAAGGGGGTAGAATGTAACCTTTGCCCTTTTTGTGTTCTGAATATTTTATTTATAGTCATTTGACTATTTGACTTTTGTCAGTTTATTCAGATTTTGTACCGTGTTGACGGTGGTGATTTTGTTGAGATTTATGGTGATTTATGGTTTATTGTGATTAATAATCCCTTTTGTAAGGTATTATTGTGTTATTTGTATTCCGGGTGGTTTGACCCGTGAATTTTGAGAAATGCCAAAAAAACGAGTCTGACACGTCCGTTTATGTCCAAATGGGTTTTGAAAGGTTTAAAGTGTAAATATATCGTGTAAGTACTCTAGGTTAATGGAAAAGTATTTTTAAGGTGAATAAAAATGCTAATTAACTTTGGGGTAAATTTTACGGTTGAGTTTTACGAGTATTTAAGTGATTCCGACAAAAAAAAAGACCCGAGACCCCTTGGATCCCATGGCCGGTCAATGAAGTCAATGGGAGACAACATGGCTTAATTCTAGCTAACATGTCTAAAAATTGTACATAAGATGCTTTCTACTAGAAACATTTCATCGTAATCCTTTTTCATTTACAAAAAATAAAACACACACAAGTGTGTGTGTGTGTGTGTTTATTTTGTCCGCCACCTAAACACATTTACACCATAAAATTTTCATATCTTGATCAAGAAGTGATATTCCGGGTTGTTACGAGTAATTGGGGTATTCATTTAAAACAACGTTTGGGTTTTGTTCAGTTCTGTGTCAAAAATTAATATATTTTTAAATATTTTTTTTGTAAGTTTTCAAATTCAAATTTTGTTTGTCCTTTTGGGTTTATTTTGATGCATAGATGTTAGTTGTACAAGTTGATCGTTGTGAAAATCGATTTTTAGAAGCGAAACGAATAAAAAGGTTGTGTTTGGTTCGTGGGTTGTAAAAAAAGAAAAAGTGGGTTTTTTGTTAATTTTGATGTTGTGGTCGTGATGGTTGAATAAAATATGTTGTTTGTTAGCTTATTTTGATAGTAACCTTGTTATCGCTTGTTCGGGCTTATTTTTAAGCTATTTTTTTTTTTTTGGGCCTTTTTTTGGGCTTTATTATGCCACGAAATATTCCAAGAGCACTAAGAAAGCGATTTTTATTATTTTTGTATTGTGCATTATGTTGTGGACTATTTTTTAGGTTTATAGTAGTAACCAAATGCGATATTAGTTTTTTTTAACTTATTTTCAAGCTTAATATACGTATTTTGGAGCTTATGAGCTCACGGGCCCAATAAGTCTATTTAAGTCGTGGCTTAATAGGAGGGCTTATTGTGGTCCGAATTATTTTCTACTTATTAGTATAAGCTTATGTATGTAAATGGACCTTGGTTTTGGACTTGGATCGTATTTTTGGACTTATAAATATCTTAATGGACCCTTATTGTGCCTTAAAGCCCAATTTATAAGAGTTTTGACGGACTTTTGAAAGTGAAAATGTATTTACAAAGTGATATTGAACGATATTTTGGGAAAAACGTTTTAGTAAACGTTAAAGATTGAGATTTTGGAATTTTGTCGAAAAGTGTCGAATTGGTAAAAAGTGTTGAAAATAAGGTTTGAAACCATGGAAAACATTGTATGAGCGTACGGGTCATGTTGAAATTTCGTAAAAAAGATTATACTTAGAAATTTTACCTAAAACATGATTTTAAATTTTAAATAATAAAATATTATTTTATTATTTTATTTATTTAATAAATTCACTAAAACACGAAAATATAGTTTTTCTTGAAACTTCTCAAATATGTTTATTATGAGTAAACGTTTCATTTTCAACTCTAATATGATTATTTTCACGGTGACTAAGGTTACCGAATCGACTTACCGAGATTTATTTATAATTATTAATTATAAATATTTACGTATATTACTTATCTATGTTTCTAAATAGTAGAAGTATGTATTATTGAGTAATGGATTGATATGATTGTTGGGATATGTCGTCAACCATCACACCACTAAATTGTTATGAGTAATTGTACAACGCGTCTAAACTGTATGCATCAAACGTGAAGATTGTTTTGGAAATGGATGATTAAACTGGGACATTAACTGGACTAGGTCGTGTGCGGGCGTCGTTGAATTTGCTTGTGTGATTGAGATTTGGTTGCTAAAGACTTGCTTGAGGTGAGTTCTCGAAGCCCCATTTTTACTGTCTTTTCCATTGGGGGAAAATGATACTCAAATGTGTTTTGAAATGTTTTAAATTGAACTGTGCAAAATGTGGTTTTGTTTTTGAGACAAGATATGTGCTTATGACTGCTATGTGAATATTATGTGTTACATGATTGTTTGGATCGGATGGGGACGCCTACCCATTATTTGTGTGATTATTGGAGCGGATGGGTATGCCTACCCAAGTTTGTGTGTGGTCCTGCCCTAATTTAGTGCTCCAGCTGGTAAGCCCTTTTGGTGCGTAAGTGACATATGATGATTGACTAGCGGGGATGCTATGTCAGGGATTGTTTGCATATATTCACTGTCATATATCACTATTGTCCACTGTTTGAAATATTGGCACAACTTTTGGGTTTAAAGTCAAACTTATGAGCTCACCAACATTATTGTGGACGTTTTCGAGTATCTTTTTCAGGTGAAGTGAAAGAGGAATAGTTTGGTGATGTGTGATAGCAGGCTTAGAAGTATCCCGTGTGAATTTTCATGTGAAGTCTTGCTTGTTTATTTTATTCGGCTCTAGTATTTGGAAATTTTGGTTTAAGTTTGGATTTGGACCCCTGTGAGGGCTTTTGGATAATTGTAAAAGATTGTGGATTTTGATAGTGATATGGGATATCACTTGAGGTTGTTCGAGGTTGATGGTCTTCGTAACACTTGAAGTTTATGCATTGTAGTTTTCTCTATTTTGTATCTTGTGTTATGATTGATCATTATGTTGCATTCCTGAGTTTCCGCCATTATCGGGGTGTGACAGACCGCAACATTCAAAATCGTGATATTTCAGCATATGTGTAGCTTCTTAAACCAAGCTTCTATTCTCAATAACCACATAATCTCACCACTATACCACATCCCCCCATCATTGTCCGTCCTTATTCGTTTAACTTTAACACACTATTAAAAAACTTCCAAACATCATTATCCAATCAACCTATACCAATCAATACATAAATATCCTACACCATCTTCACGAAATTCTGTACAAATCCCCCATATTTTGTTATATTCCCCCCAAGATCCTCTTAATGCTTTTCTTTTTTTATCAATACCATAATTTCATTATTTACTCAATCCACTCCCAATCCCATCAATCAATTCCTTCCAATCTATCCACCATCACTCATCCTCGACCTATAAACCACATATACTATCCCCTCACTCATGTAAGTATGCGCCTAACCTGCTTCTATAATTTGACCATTGCCTTATTTTTGGTTGATTAACCCATGATCCGCTTATTGCGGGTTTGTTTTGACTCATCATATATGTAATTTGGCGCAAGAAATCACTTATCCCCTTATTCAAGTTTCATTCATCAATATCTGCTCGATAAACACATTTTTTGAACTCAATTTAAAATCTAAAAAGTACTTTTGACTAAAGTTTTCTACCTAACTGCCGTTTCACCCATAAAAAGTTACGTAGGCCGTTTCATCAGCATATAAAACTCTCCCACTTGCTCGGAACTAAATCTACAATAACAAAATCACATACATAAAACATAAATTAACAATAATCTGTTACTCTAAATCTCTAGTCATCATGTTTTCACTCATTACACATCTAAACATTACACATTTAAATTGAAATAGAAAAGAAGGTGATTCATAAATTTAAGTCAATCGGTGTATCATCTTATTCAAGCATACCACAAAATCAATAAACGTTAGAACCCGCAAGCCATATTTGCCATTACGGTTCATCATCATAATTACATTCATTTGTTTTATAACTCATGAGGCTCGTCATTGACGATTAGTTATAATTTAGGCTAACCGTTGTACCAAATATCAACGTAGTTTTGTACGTACATTTCCTAAGTTCCTACTACTTTTCAATAAGCAGCTTATTTCAAAGTGCCTTTTTTAAGAGGCAACTAAAATTAGCAAGAAAGTTGGGGCTTAAAATAAACATAAGCTAATTAATAAACATAGAAACCAAAACCCCTGATTTTCCATGGCATCAATTTATTTTATAAACAATCTGTGCCACAAAATAAGTCCTTTGAGCACGAACGTATGTTAAAACAAACTTCAAACCATTTTTAAAATAAAATTGCAGATGTACCTAACGTAGCATGTTAGGAGACAAACCAAAGTCAATCCATTATATTCTCCTCTTTTGAGGGCAATTGAATCACCCCTGTGGTTGCAAACAATCAGATATCAAATTGAGCAATTAACAAACAACAATGAAGCATCAACAAATATTCAGCATTAAGAAAAGTTCACAAATCAATACACACTCAACAAAATTTTATAGCTCTCTCTCTCTCACGCTCACGCTTAAATCATTATTTACTTTGTTTAACATCACCCAAATTGAAGTTGTTCGAAATTAGGGTTTATAAACTTTAAAATCAAACGACGGATTCTTTTTTAGATGGAGAAGATGAATGAGATGCTTATGAAATTTGTGTGAATATGATATTGTTTTTTTAGATGGAGAAGATGAATGAGATGCTTCTAGAATTTGTATCAAGATGATATTGTGAGGGGAGATGAGCCAAGAGGTACGTGGCTATGGGAAAAAGCGAGTGAAGTGGAAAAGAAGACCGTGTGAGAGTGAATGGAAGTAAAGGCAATGGGGAAAAGCGAGTGAAGTGGCAATGGGGAAAAGTAACGGCAAGAGGTACGTGGCAATGGGGAAAAGCGAGTGAAGTGGAGAAGAAGACTGTGTGAGAGTGTGGAAGTAACGGCGCGTGAACTTTAAGCAACAGGTCTAAAAAAAATTAAAAAAGGGGTTGGACCGGGTCAACCCGCCAAAACTCGCCGGAACCCGCCAGGTCGGTCGATCTGCATTAATTGCTTTGGTTGAACGGGTACCGACGTTTAATAAAGTTAATAATAAGTTTTAAGAACTTGAGTATACTTATTAGCTTACGTGTTTTTTAATGAATTTATACATTCAATAAATACCCTTAGGCTTTATATTCCGATACTTTATATTTTATAAAAAGATATAATATACGTGTTACTGTTATTTATAGATATTGCTAAATTAATTTATTTGCACGGAAGTTTAAATATAAAAGGAAAACATGAGTTACTTTAACATATAAATGAATAAACGGGACTATACATTAACAAACGACTCATGTTAATCTTCTTTATGAGATCAAATAAGGATATATGCATTAAATAACGGCTATGTTACTTCTCGTTATAAGTTCAACCCGTGCACGAGTTTAAAATTAAATACGGTTTAAATTATTATTAATAGTAATATAATATCAAAATGAAGGCACGACTCACGGGTTTACCGTGAGATGAAAATAAATAGATAAAATTGTATATATATCAACGACACATATTTTCTTCAAGGGTCATTATGTGCTACTAAACACACATAATGTCTAGAACATTATATCAATTAAATTTATTTAAATTAGATCAACCTAAACATCATGCCACTTATACAAATTTAAATTTCTCGTGCAACAACAATTTATACATAAATTAATCGATATTAACATATAATGAAAAAATTATATAAAAAGTATAACCTCGTGCGTGCACATGTATTTAACTATATAAGTATTAAAACGTTATATAAAAACATAAAAAAAAACACTACAAAACCATAAATTTATAGCTTTTCAACAATATTTAACTTGAAAACAAAATTACTACAATAATACTGTATTACCGATTGGTGATTTGCACACTTCACTTTTTGATTGACACACTCTAAAATATATGCCTTGACATTTATACCCTTACACCACTTTCTCCTTTTCACCCATTACTTCTATTAGCATAAGGGTATAATTGTCAAGACATATATTTTAAAGTATGTCAATCAAAATGTGGAGTGTGCAAATCACCTTCCTATTTATATGATATGTCTAAAACCTGGGCATTATAAAACTAGTTACTTGATACAAGACAAATGGACATTTGTAGTCCCTTTCATCACAATAGAAGATGGTTTGTTTTTACGGAAACTTGTTTGTGTAAATAAATTAAATTTTATTGATTCCCGAAGTAGTTCGCTCGCATTTTTTAAACCAGAGTCGTTTTCTATATTAGAACTTGGTCCAAACCATAAACTAATCAATTCAATAATATTATTTTGGAGCCGTTGGATATGACTTTAAAAGCTCATAATGGCTTTCTACTAAGAATAGTAAAGTAACAAATTGTTTTGAACTTTCAATTTCTTTAAAGAGTTTGATACTACTATATATGATAAGTTGGTGAGTTTTTTTCATGTAGCATCTAAAGGGGAAAAAATAATATTCGCTAACAAAACATAAGCCATATGATCAGTGACTGAATCAAAAAAATAGCTTGTGGGGGGTAAATTTTTTTTTTTTACAATAGCAACAAAATGTGGAAGAAAAACTATGATCGAAATGATAAATTGAGTATTGTTACTTAGAGACGAAGAATTTATAAGGTTTTAAAGTGTTGAATGTTAGGTTTTAGATAGTGAGTGGGGGCAATTTGAGTTTTGAGTGGGGGCATTTTCGAAAAAAGATCAAAATTAAAAAAAATACACTAAATTCTCGACTTTTTTGATGAGCCATGGGAGGCACCGGCCCCCATTGTTATACATTAGATCCGTCCCTACATATGATTAATAATTATAGATAACACCTACAACACTTGATTAGATATTTAAAAATAAATATTACTTTTAGTTTAGTATAATTTTTCTTACCTAAAATGTTAGATAGACAAATACTATCATTTATAGATAAAAAAAAACAAACAATAAGAAGTCATTACGTATTTAACATGGGATTGAGTTTGCCCAAAGTTACACAAGGTAGGTAAGAAAAAAAGAAAGAATATTATAATGACTAATAGTAATTATGGGGGCCAAATCCTTTGCTTTACCATTTAATTATCTTTCAAGATACAAAAATGAGGTTAAATAAAAGCATTAAATTATTTAAAAGAAGAAAACCAATCAACAATTAACCACCCAACTAACCCACTCAACATGGCCATAGTATAAACTAGGGCGGTCCAATTTGGAGTTTTTTTTTCAAAGAAATTAATTACTATTTATATTTATAGAAAACAACGTTTACAATAAGATGGCGGGCAAACTGGCAACAAGCTGCGCCGCAACCCCTTTTTGGATGGCAAAATCAATCCTACTAAAAATAAAGTTTTGTGTCTTAGGGGTCGAAAAATTACTTTGCACAACCCGTTGAAACCCTATTCAAAATACAGCCCCTGCTTTCCGGTGCTAGGAAACCAAATGTATCAAAAGCAAAAGGGATAAACACGTGTTGATTCTCTAAACAAGCTTTCTCGTGTTTAGCAACTTTGCTCGATTCCGCTTTCAACGCAGCTTGTCCTGCAACAAACCCATTGTCCCTGACCCCAACAAGAGGGGACACTCCAGTAATATCAACACAAGCATGTTTCCCCTCGGCCCACCCAAACACAAGTATATCAGTTGGCCGTAAGGTAGACCTCCCTTCGAGTGGATCTGTCAGAAAGTTCACGGGGGCCTCCTTTTTAGAAGAAATTCCAGCTCGTTTAAGAACATCATACAGAACATCCTTAACCAAATCATGCCTATATTTTGAAACCAGGTAACTCCTTGCAATGTACCGCATGCTCACCAAAAGAATCCAAACACATAAACCTTGCGGCACAACGGGCAAGGCTCATCAACCGGAAACAGAGGGATCATTAGCTGATACTTAAGGATAGTCCGGTACTCCAGAGCCGACATATGTTGGCCTAGTCCTTCAATGGGGATAACGGTCAAGAAATTCTGAGCACAAGGGACTCGGAGACATAGTCAAGCTACTACGACCACTAAAAACTACTGCTTTTTTGCGAGGGGAGTAAAACAAGCTCACTTGCAAACACTCCAAACTCTTGACAATTTCACTAAACAGGGCACACGCCAAAACATTCTGGCTTTTGTGGGGGGGGTGTCCTTGTTAGAGAAACCGCTAAGATCGAATTCAGGGAGGGACATGCGCACACGATCCAATGCATATCCATAGTCAGAATCAGCCCCATCAATACCACATCCCTGAAGAATGTGGTCCTGCAAACTCCAAGATTGCGCCCTCGAGGCCACAAAAGCATAAGTAGATACATCCTCAGCCGAACATAAACCCAACCCACCAAACCGAATTGGAAGTGATGCTAGCCTCCATTGGAAATCCCCAAAAAAAGGACCCCCACAAACCACAATAGCCTCTATCGCCCTCCTAAGGCCATTGTCAAAAATAGAAACGGCTTCCCCTATATACATAGGTTGGCACGTTCTGAGACCAAACAACAGCTTTGCGACGCCCATGCATGAGCGGAGCAAAAGGAGCTCGGATTGAGGGTCCCGTAGACTTGGGAGAAGACTCATTAGTTCCACAGCACGAGATGCCCTTTTCACAGCCAAACTACTAATAAACCCCGCATCCCGACTAACCGCGCCTCCAAGGAGTTTTACACCCAACGTCGGTCTCCCAATATCGCGAGGAAACAACCCCTCCTTCACCTTCACCCCATTGTTAATTCACTATTGTTAATTCACTATTGTTAATTTCATGACGATTATGTGTCATGCTAAACGCAAATCCATATTGTTATAGTCTTATTAACCACTACATCATTAGGCGTTATTGTTAAACATCTATAACTAGCTTGATGATCAGTGACGGAACTTGAACGTTTATTTTGTCGGCGAAGTTTGTTTGTTGGGCTTGATGTTGGTGCTTTTATAGGATAGTGTTCTTTTTGTTTAAGTTGTGTTTTGTGGAGATTTTTAGCTTGTTTGTAGTGTGACTTGGACTGTTTTGGTTTCTGGATTTGTCAAGCTTCTTGCTTGGCTCTTCTTATTTTTTTGTTGTTCGGCTTTTGGCCTCTTGTCTAATATAACTTTGCTTTTAAACAGGAGCGGAGTCAGAATTTTTAGTTAAGGGAGGCCGGTCGTGATTAACGCATAACGTTATAGTGAATAGGGGGCCGGAAGTAAAAAACTAGTAGAAAAGCGATGTGTAATATAAGTAACTCATGAGAGAAGTAGGTTGATTAGAGATGACTCAGCACACACTAGTCACCCTACTAGCTCCACCCAAAAAAGAAGCTAAAGTCTCAAATACAAAAAATCATAACTCAGAATTGATAATTTAAATTTCAAATTTCAAATGTTAGAACTTACAAGAAATTCATTATTATTTTGAGACATCCAAAATAAATATAAGGACTATAAATATAAAGCCATGGGATGATAAAAATTTTACCTACTTGACCAAATTAAAAAGAAAAACTATCTAAATAAATACAAACAAGTTAATAACTTATATTATTTGTCACAACTTTTGAAGAAGCCTAAACTCTCCCCCTGTCCCTTAATAATTCCGGCCCTGTTCATGATCAATTGCTCAGAATTTACATATATATATATACACACACTCACACACATATATATATAGATGGGATCATGAGAAAACTTGATCTTGGTGGAAAACTACTTCACAACCATTGGATCAAGCCTCACTCTCCTCCATTTTTTTGCACAAAAGTATAGGGACCTATTTGTATATTTCTTTATTCCTTAAGGGAATGTTTTATAAATTCACACCTTTCATATATAATGCCTACTTTTTTTTCATATTGAGTTAGGTTTTTGGTTTTATGAAATTTGATTAGGTAATCATCATTTTGTTTAATGACATGATTCATTGTATAAAATAGTTGTTTGAAAGGAAATTGAGAAATAAATACATGGAAAACATGTTTAAGAAAAACTGCACACGAAGTGTTTGACAAAATGTCTGAATGGGATTTTATAACTGCGATGCACTAATTTTACATTTTGATGCCCTAATTTTTATGAATAGATTTAGTTACACTGTGATGCCCTAATTAATTTTAGTGAACGAGTATTGGGTCACCAAGTCCGCCCCTATGATTATTAGAATAAAAGGTGTCTCTAATATTGCTTTCCCGATTATTTAAGACACCCCTAACTTTTATAGTGCGAATTTGTTTCCTTTTTAACTGGTTTAAAGACATCCTCTATCTGATATTCATTATTGTTGCACATTCTGTCGATGGATTTCAGGCAGCACTGGATACAAAAATATAGAAGTCAATAGGCTGGTGTTGTGACGACATCCCCTGCTGTAGGAGGTCAACCTTCTCATCTAATCTTTCTGGTACGATTATTTTGCATTACCATAATCTTTTTAAGTTCTCGCTTTAGTGTATCATATTAATTCTTTTTGTCGATCTACATATACTTGCACTTGTTCTCTCCATATTATTACCAAAATTCCAATTCAGTGTTGCAAACAATAAGGGAACACCAGCTTCATTGACATCATGTAGTTGAGACCAACCATGACTATGAGTGGTTAGACTTGTACTTGTGAATTACATTTGATGGGATATCGTTTTATACCTAGCATAATAACCAATTGAAAGTAATTGAAGTCAACAAATATAGTTGGCATATAAACGAATGGTCAAATGCAATGTGTAATAGTATCATGCATACTCGTCAGTTAGTTTTTCATCTCCTTGGCCTTGTTTGTTATTTTTTATGATGGTGCTTAAAAGTTGAGCAGTATATATGTGAAGGTGTTATAATCTGTTACCAGTTTTACATGTTGTTTGAAAAATCCAATCAAATTTGAAAATACTAATTTTGTTTCATGCCAAAAAAAAGTTGGATACTTTAATCATTTCTTGCATATAATTATCTAACAAGGTTTTTAACCCGCGCTCCGCTACGGAGCGCGGGGTTATTCGTTTTCGTTGATGTTTCCATTCTAGAAAAATGGTGTTTGTATACGGAAGTAAATAGACTAAAAAAATGACGCGACTTTAGTGCTTCAGCTAACCAAAAATTATTCAGTTACAAACCGAAAGTAGTACATTACCCGCAAGTAGATGAATCGATATACAACATAACAACATCATTTTCCCAGAACTTTTTTCAATACTTTATGTGTAGATCAAAATAAACGATCTAAAGAACTCATAGATGTATTAAAAACCTCTAAGTAAAAAAAAATGGCATTGTGTACAATATATTAGAAGTACATAAACCGTACTATTTAATTTTTTTATTAACGAAAAGTGTGGATGTGCAGGTTTTGATGCTCTTGCCCATTCGCGTCCTGCACCTCAACTGCCGCATCCTATATGAATGAACACCAAGTCGAATCTAGACCAATGCATCTAGACTGAAGAACGCCAAGCCGTCTGCTTGAAAGAAAAGTAGCACACATATCATATTGAACTGAAACAAACAAAGCTTTGTAAAAGTAAAGGTAACAAAAAAAATTCCCTTTTTTAAGACTCGGGTCATTGGACAAATACTTACTGCTTTCATAAGTTGAGAGGCTATTCACTTTGAGTTAAGTGGATATTGTTTTCAGAAGAATCTGTAATTAACTGCACATAAGTTTGCAAACTTCAGAATAAAAAATAACGAAACAAAAAGAAATTGATAAGAATAACAAATAAGGATTTACACATGTGTTGAATGTATTACTCTTTGTTCATTGGAGTTTTTCAGCTTAGCAAGTTGATGATCCTGAGATTCGACTTGTTGCTTCTTCTTTTCACGTAAAAGGACAATTACGCATTTGCACGTGAAAAACATCAAAATCAGAGTCAACGAAGAGAATATAATATCCTTCCCTTGGCTGCATCAATTAAACTAACTGCCCATTAAAATTCCCAAATCACATACATTCTTCAAAGCTGAAAATATGACATAGGGCAATACTAACCTGATAAGTTTGTTATTTCTAACTGAAGGGAGCTTATTTGATTTGCCTTGTCTCAAAAGACCAAGAAGATCTACACCACTTTCTCATTCCCACGTCTATTATCTCATACCCGTAAATCAATAATGCAGTAAAGGCTCAGACAGATTAGAAATTGAAAACGCATGGCTCAGATAGCAGTTTTAGGTGACGGTCTGTCACTGCTGCGTACGAAAAATATAGCCTAGCCAAGTAACAGACCACTGCCACTCATCATCGCCCTCACAATAGTTGTAACCCAAACCATGTAAAGTCATCACAGCCTTGCTAACAGTGAGTGTACAACGTCACGCGTGTACAATTTAATTAAGAAACC
The DNA here is from genome assembly GCA_026074375.1 of Tanacetum coccineum. NCBI lineage: Eukaryota > Viridiplantae > Streptophyta > Magnoliopsida > Asterales > Asteraceae > Tanacetum > Tanacetum coccineum. Next base: position 99,371 of record BQNB010000914.1, on the reverse strand, counting down.
CAATGAGACAGATCACACCTAAACAGTCGTATAACCCAAGCAATGATTCCAACATACGGAACACAACAGCTAACCGAATGCGATAGTATGTTCCTGATAAGCTGCCGTCAGATAATCAAAGGAAGCATAACCAAGAAAAAAATAAATAATAATTATTAAACTCGGCCCGGATTCTTTAAGGTCGGGTCGACCCGCTAAAACTACCCAAATGTCTTAGTAAATGTGGCACGGTTTTCGAGTTCACTATGGTTTCACAGAAACGTCGCCATGGTTGCAAGCTTATTAACCGTGCGTCATCAGAAGGTCAAGCCAATCCCAAAGCCCCTAATTTCACAAAAAAGTCTAAATTGCAAAATCAGATAGATGTATCTATGTGGCTCAGATTGATTAACAACCAAGAAAAGCGGATACACCCGCCATGGCTGCAAACCTAATAGTTTGCCCCGCCAAGACGCGGGCATTCACGGTTTTAATGGAGTTTTTTTCAAATTCATCACAGCCTGTTGTAATCAATATCACCATCAGACAACATTGGCAGCCATAGGTACAACCACATTCAATATCAAGCTTGACAAAAGGTATCTGGCCAAAAGCTTGACAAAGTAGGTAAACTAAGTTTGACAAAGTAGGTAAACTAAGTTTTCCCCAAATTATAATTATCAAGCAAAGCAACAAACCGACATAAAAAAACATGTCGGAGCAACAGCAAGCTTTCACACAGTCCTAACCACACATTAACAAAGCACTGACAAAAGGTATCTGGCCAACCATGCCCCGCCACAGTGGCACCAACCAACATAATTACAAACGATGGTGTACGGCTGACATTTGGAATCAAGGTTTGACTGTCGTGGCTGCAAGCCCGACAAAAGCTCGCAAACCACGATCGAATCACATTCTAACAAAATCCACATAGATTTCACCCTTTAGGTATCAACATCGTCACACACCCATTACAATCGTCACACACCATTAGCAGTGGCAACGAAAGGATCGGTGGCATCGAAGAACCTTAAGCTGAAGTAATAATCACCAAACAACAAAACTTTAATAAAAAGTACCTTATTTACCTAAAGCTTATGAGGCCCAAAGTCATAATAAGCTCGTAAGATAAAAAAGCCAGCAAAAGTAATAATCACCAAACACTAAACAACAATTTTGAAGATCTCAGTAGTTCGACAGACATCCGGAAATATAAGATTCCAACCCAAAGCCAACAAACACCAATGTCACCAACCGACCACCAACACCACACACCATGAACGGCGGCAATGAAGAGGTCGACGGCATCGAAAAGAGTTATGGCTTTGGGTAATAGAAGTGAGCACGTGGTGGATAGCTTTGCCGTTAACAAAGATAAGCAACAAAGATACATGAATCCCTAACCACAGTTAATTGTGAATCCCACCTGGAATTCATGCAATGAAACCCCAAAGTTTGTGGGCAAACTAATGAACATCATTCAAAGAACCAAACCCATAGCAGAAAACATAGATGAGTGATAACCAAACTCTCCATTCAAACAGCCCACATTCAATCAAACTGGATCGGTGGTACTGCCGTTAGAGAGAGAGAGAGAGAGGCTTTTGGTATGAGTGAAACACGTATCAACACACGTGTACAGAAACCCATAGCATTTAAGGCAGCACTAAGACAACCGGACCGGAAAAATTATTATTCAGGGTGAACCGGGTTTTTTAAGAGCATTAAAAGCTGCCTCGGGGAGGCAATCTCGCCCTTTAATAATATACTATATAATTAAAGCCCGAGATCGTTCACCCGAGGCATTATAATTACTGCCATAAATGCAACCCGCCAAAGAACCCGGTCAGAAAACCCGTTGGAAAACCCAGCCCTAATAATAAAGGTATAATTTCAGCACCGATCCAGTATACTATATAATTACTGCCATGAGTGAAACACGTATCAACACACGTGTACAGAAACCCATAACATTTAAGGCAGCACTAAGACAACCGGACCGGAAAAATTATTATTCAGGGTGAACCGGGTTTTTTAAGAGCATTAAAAGCTGCCTCGGGGAGGCAATCTCGCCCTTTAATAATAAAGGTATAATTTCAGCACCGATCCAGGTATACATCCACGTGATATATTCTCGTAGGGGTTACGTGTTTACAGATCTCAACCCAACCAAAAACACATACCTCTTGTCTCTCCCAAACAGGTTTCAACATACACCTTTGTCAATCTTTCTAGCTCTCGTTGCACGCCATGGATAGCGGCAACGAAAGATATTGTAATCGATATCCGTTTTATGGCGCTCAAACATGAGCACAAAACATATGAAAGCCAATTCTGACAGCTCAAACATGAGCAGAAAGCATGTGCAGGCCAAAACCCAAAAGCATAAGCTAGCCCAAACCATCAATCTCACATAAGCTTGTCGAGCCACATCGAACCACATTGGATATAAGGGTCTTCGACCCGACATGGCTGCAAACACGTACTCGTGCTGCCCCACCATGATAGGGTTAGGTTTCACTTGCAAATATAAGCGGATTTTTTTATTTTTACATCGAAGTAAACAATGGCCAAATTACACGTTTGCCAAAGTGTAACAATTCATACACTATCAGTCTGGCTTATTTTTCAGCCAATGAGCATAACAACATCGTCGCCCAACCGTCGTATCGTCGCACGCCATGATAGGGGCAACGAAAAGAGCGATGGCGTCGAAGGAGCATAAGCCGAAAATATAAGCAAGCCCAAACCATAAATCATAATTATAACTTTATATAAAAGGCAAAAACACTGCCATAAATCATAACTTTACACAGAAAGAACAAAGAGAGGTTTCAATTAACCATAAACATAATGAAATCAAACAGGAAAACAAATACCTTCTTTTTTCCAAGGTAAATATTGCCAAAAAATAGTCAGCAAAGCAAATAGGCAACCATAACCGTGCCACCGAAACCACCAATTAAAACCAACGCCATTAGATAGCAACAACAATTGTATCATCAAAACAGCCACCACGCCATGAGATAGAACATACCATAAACCTCGTCTTCTTTTAGAGAGAGAGCAACAAAGATCGGTGAGATCTGTTTTAGAGAGAGAGAGATCTGATTGAGTTTGAGAGAGAGAGAGAAGAGGTATGTGTGTTTGAGAGAGAGAGAGAAGGGGTATGTGTTTTTGGTTGGGTTGAGATGTTGGGTAGAGATATGTAAACACTTGGATGTTATGTTCCTTGAAAACAAAAAACAGAGGGCGAGGGTTATTCCAACGGGATTTCTGACCGGGCTACTTTATGCGGGAAGTTAATCACTCTCACACTTCCCCTTAAAACATGCACCTTCTAATTATCTTTTTATATATAGTAGAAAATACCTTCATCTAAAAGAATAAATAAGATTTTTTTTTTAATATAGCAGTATCATGGGCTAGCAGTTTTTTTTTTTTGACAAATAATTGTTTTTTTCTAAATTTCATGCAAGTCAAATGCGTGTATTTGTATGGTAGACTAGTAATTTCACAGTTTTCAATTTAAAAGTTTTTAAACAAATGTATTTTCTCTTTATATATTGTAGAGATTATAAGTATCTAAAAATAAATTAAAAATTGTATATCGTTAGTTTCGTTTATTAAAACCGAATAGTTATTTCGCTACAGACAAAAAAGAAAAGAAAATTATACCTTTATATACAAAGAGCAGAATTTGATAAATGTGTCGAGTTAATGCATTAAATGAAAAACCCGTCGGAACCCGTTTCTCTTAAAAACCCCCCTGAAAACTCGAAGATCCCACCTGAAAAACCGAACGGAAAACCCGAATGCAAATTAATAACTGCCCCTCCGACCCGATTGCCTATCTTTCTCTCACCTTCCACTTTCGTTCTCACTCGCGTCTTCCACTATCACTAATGACGATGCCACTAACGATGCATGAACGCCAGGTGGATTCCATCTTCTCTCATGGTATATATGATGTAGATTCTACACTCTTATTTTTTAATTGGTGCTCTTCATATCGTCGGAGAAATTTTCCGACCTAGGAGCTGGTGCAAAAAAGACCATACCAACAAAAGCCAAAGGTAGCACTTTAATTGCTTTTTTTTTGTTAATTGATGTGATTGATTAAGTTAGTTGTGTTTAATTGAATGGTTAGTTGCATGTGGTGATGTTGTGTTTGCAGGTATAGATTTAATCATTTATATTGGGTTTTTTTTAATTAATTGTGTTTTTGATTATGGGTGTCTTTTTATCTTTATGTTTGTTTAGGGTTTTTTGATATGATGTTCTGTTGATTCTGATGTTGGCCTTTTGTTTTTTATCGGTGTTTGAAGTCGGTGATAAATTGGGTAAATGAAGATGGATGCTTGCACCATAATGTGTTGGTGCCTCTTTAGAACTTCAGATAAGACAACTTTTGCGGTTAGCAGTTTAGAAATTATCAGTTTTGGCTTTGTGTTTTAGAATTGGTTGACAAGGATGAGATTACTTGCGTTGTGGCGGGCTTAGCAAGCAACCACGGTTGATGCATTCTGTGCTTTTGATTGTTTGCTCATCCATGCCTTACACATAAAAAATAAACTGAATGCAAAAGCTATGGTTGTTTGTGGAACGCCTCAGTTATCTTTGAAAAGCGGCGACCCCGTATCTTGGCGGGGCAGCCACGTCTGGATTGTGGTTGCAGCCATGGCGAGTGTTGAGCTCTAATGTGATATGGTTCAGCGTTTGACAATTACCTTATCGTGGCGGCAGTTTATGTTAACGCAGCCATTGAGGTTTTCCCACCATTGTTTTGATGCATATTTACATCAAAGTACTAATGTCCGTTAAAAAATGTCGCCTTTGCGTGTCATTTTTATGTTGGGTTAACTATTTCCCTGCCTTCTTTACCACACTTGCGATGTGGCTAAAGCGTTAGTTGGTATTTGGTGCTGATGTTCAGCCGACTTGGCATGGTCTCGCGCCTGCTATGCCGAGTGGATTTAAAAGTTATGGTTGTACATTTATTGGGACATTTGGGTTATTGGTATTTCTTATACTGAATGTATCCATTGTGGGTAATGATGACGATATTGTGTTTGTGCTTTATGGGTTGCAGTGGGTGAAATCGGCCCGTATCTTGGCGTGGTAACACGTCGTCATGCTTGCAGCCATGGCCAGCTGCATACCCTTTTATCATGTCCCACATTCACAAATCTGAACCCAACGTTAAAAACCGTTGAAGTAGTATGATGAAACCGACGTTTAATTTTAGATCGGTGACTTTAAACGTTTGTTATGTGTGTCTCTTATGATCTGGCGGAGAAAACTGACGAGGACACGTATAATCCACCGACTTAGGTTTTAAGATAAAATACTAAATGTTTGCCACCATGTCGGATGTACGATGCTTTGTTGACTGTTGGCAGGATGTCATATTTGCGAAACAATTGGTTTGCTTGAATTTTACTTGGCTGTAATGATCTTTAGACTATGTTGTGTTGCTGCGGATAGTGAAAGGATGACAGAGTGCGAGAATTGCACGCCTCATCAACCTCCACGAGCGCAGTCACCACATCAAATAATCTAAGACAAATTATACCTTTATATACAAAGAGTGTAAATCCGGAAATGTGCCGAGTAAATGCATTCAATGAAAAAACCGCCGGAACCCATTGCTCTTAAAAATCCGCTTGAAAACCAGAGATTTGGGTTTTTTAGGGTTGTTGCAAAAGGTTTTTAGTCAGTTATTATTAAAATGGTGGTTTCGTTTGCATATTTTTCGGTGATTTTGTAATTGTGTTTAATATTATGAGGTTATTTGGCACAATTCCCGATTTCTGCTCTTTGTATATAAAGGTATAATATTCTGAGGTTATTTGGGTGTGTTTGATCAATCGTTTGTTGATCAGTCACCATTCACTGCGTTTTAACTGGCGTTTATGCACTGTTTGTGGCATTGTCATTAATGATAGTGGAAGGCGCGAGTGATAACGATAGTACATGCCTGTTTGGCCCGACTCGGTAGACTGGGTGCGACATTGGTATTTCTTATACTGAATTTATCCATTCTGGGCAATAATGACGCTATTGTGTTTGTACTTTATGGGTTGCAATGGGTGAAATAGGCCCGTATCTTGGCGGGGCAGCACGTCGTCGTGCTTGCAGCCATGGCCAGCTGCATACCCTTTTCTCCTGTCCCACACTCACAAATTTGAGCCCAACGTTAAAACCGTTGAAGGAGTATGATGAAACCGACGCTTAATTTTAGATCGGTGACTTTAAACGTTTGTTGTGTGTGTGTCGCTTATGATCTGGCGGAGAAAACTGCAAGGACACGTATAATCCACTGACTAGGGTTTTAAGATAAAATACTACAATGTTTGCAGCCATGTCGGATGTATGATGCTTTATTGACTGTTGACATGATGTAATATTTGCGAAACAATTGGTTTGCTTGCATTTTACTTGGCTATAATGATCTTTAGACTATGTTGTGTTGTTGCGGATAATGGAAGGATGGCAAAGTGCGATAATTGCTCGCCTCAGCAACCTCCACGAACGCAGTCACAACATCATTTAATCTGAGCCAAATAATACCTTTAGATACAAATATTATAAATCGGGAAATGTGCCAAGTAAACGCAATTATTGCATAAACTAGTCGGAACCCTTCTCTTACCCGTTTCTCTTAAAAACCCGCCTGAAAACCCGAGATTTGGGTTTTTTTAGGGTTGTTACAAAAGGCTTTGAGTCGGTTGTAATTAAAATGGTGGTATCGGCTAATGGTTTCGTCTGTATATTTTTTGGTGATTTACAATTATGTTTAATATTCTGACGTTATTTGGCACACTTCTCGATTTCTACTCTTTGTATATAAAGGTATAATATTCTGAGGTTATTTGGGGGTGTTTGATCAGTCACCATTCGCTGCATTTTAACTATCGTTCATGCATTGTTGGTGCCATTGTCATTAGTGATAGTGCAAGGCGCAAGTGAGAACGATAGTGGAAGGTGAGAAAAAGATAGGCAATCGGGTCGGAGGAGCAGTTATTAAATTTCATCGGGTTTTTAGTTGGATCATCCGGTATGATAAACTGGGTTTTCAAACGTACTTTTTAAGAGAAACGGGTTTTCAGTCGATCTATGGTTGCTTTAATCAGAGAGCATAAAGTCAAGGTTATCCGAGTCTTGGCGAGGTAAATTATTTGATTTGCAGCCAAGGCGGGTAACCCTTCTCTTTAGGTTTATTGCTCTTTCAATATGTGTGTTTGGCTTATTCTCCTTTGATGCCACTGTTGCTTTCGTTGTTGCTATCCATGGCGTGCGATGATACTGATGGGTGCGTGACGATGGTGATAGGCTCATACGCTATCTTGGCTACTCCATGCTCCTTATGTACTTGAAAAATAATCGGATCAATACTTAAGTAAGACGTCCCAAGCATCGTTTTAGATTCGTTTATTATATCTTGCCGCGCTTTGAAAAGGCTCACAGTTGTAGGAGTGATTACATGAAGCAAAATATGAGGGTGTTGTTGCTTGCTGCTTTTGTTGGCTTAACGATTTTATAAGTCAAGGTGTGTACCAACACTGAATCCATTGCTAATGTCAGCTTTGCTGACGATGCTTTGATTAGGCCTTGAAAATCTAAAATGACTAAATGTGTATGTGTTAGTATTCGAACCGAGTCTGCTATGGGAATTGCTTGAGAAGCTGTTACCATAAAATACGTAGGATCTACGACTAATGAGGATTGAAGCATGCATCTTTCAGTCTGAGAATCTTGAACCTATCAACTTTTAACGCTGCGATTATTTGCAATGTGTTTTGAGCTCGCAGCCATGAAAATGCATTGAGGGGTTTTTGTCATGTTTGTGTTAAACTTTCTTAATAGGTTTAAAGTATTACATTTGATCCATGGCGGGGAAAATAATTACATTTGCAGCCATGGACTTATACCCTAGCTTATTAATAAGCTAGGGAGCTTGTAGCTGCCTTAAATGGACCTCTTGTTTAGCTAGAGGAATAAGTAAGTCTCTCTTTATTTTCCTTGCTATTTAGCTTAGATAGTTGTTTTATTACTTTATATCCTAGATCTGCTTATTTGCTTATTAAGTTAGCTTATTAGTGCTTATTTGTGGATCATATAGCTTAATAGTCCTAATTGTTCATCTGTTTTTGATTTTCTTAGTCTAAATCATAGTTCTTATATAATTTGTCGTATAAGTCTTAAAAAACCAAAAATAGTAGAAAATTAGTTTAAATCTTAGATTATTGCTTAATTAGTTGTTAATTAGAGTTAATTAGGTTTGTTATAAGCTAAAAATCATCTGGTGTTAGGCTCTTGATAAATAGATTTCATTTCATGAAGATTTTCAAATCTGTCAAAATGGTAAAGGAGTGTTTGGCATAAGTAAGTTTGACCAATAAAAGTCAAATATTTTTGGGCAAAATACTTTGGACAGCTGAGTTTTAATAAGAAAACAAGTTTTAAAAAGGTTTGAGTTCTTAAATTTTGGTCTAAATGAATTTGTGGCTTATAATGCATGTTCCTGCACCAGGGGAGCTTGTAGCTTTGTTTTTGATTGCTTTATTTTGATCAAAGCTCTTTGAGCTTTTGATTGTGCTTGCTTTGTGTTTATAAACACTCAAGAAGAGTGTCCAATTGCAGGTTTACCCTTAAGGTAACCTGCATCAGCAGGAACTAGGTCATCAGCAGGAACTAGGTTGTTCCTGCTGTCACTTTTGAGTTTAATTTTAGTTAAGTAAAAGTAGGTCTTAGGTTCTTAAATTCAAGTAGGATAAAGTCTAGGTATAGCTTATTATAGATTAAGTCTTAATTTACATTTTCTAGCTTATCTACCTAGCTTAATTCAGCTGTCAAAGTCACTCAAAAAGCTAAAAAGCCAAAAACAGTAGGTTAAATATTTAGTTTCTAAAAATCTGAATTCCAGCTTAAGGTAGTAGTTTTTATTGATTAAATAGTTAGTTTATAAGTAGTTTAATAAGTTTTCAGAAGCTCATAGTCTAGATTTGTTTTTTAAAGCTTTTTAGCTTAATTTGAGTTTGTGCATTTTAGCTTAATCCCTAAGTTAGCCATTTTCATAATCATTTTCATTAGCTTAAAAGTGTTTCCAGCTTTTATTTATTTTCTCAATTAGTTTAAGCACATC